>PVJC01026778.1:0-23767 GCA_004026665.1 Murina feae
CTTAGGTAAATAAACCCTGTGTGATCCAAGCATCTCATTAACTGCTTTGTGTGTATTGTATCTTTGCTCTGGTCCAATATAAAACCCCTGCTCTTCGCAAAAAGAACCTGGGACAGTAACCTTGGACTCCATAAGAGGAGTAGCCTGGCCTGTCCATTAATACCCGTGCATTGTCAACCAGTTTGGGGATCTGGGACAAGGTGATTAGTTGATGAATAAGAACAACTATGACTGACCTTTAGGTTTGAAATATTAATAATTCATCTTTATTAAGTATTTTGTTTATGCCAAATAGAAACTTTATGGTAACCACTTAGATTTGGTGAAGTTAAGGAACTTGAACAAGGTCACAAAATCAATAAGCAGCATAATCAGCATTCAAATCCAAGAAGATTGGCCTTTATACCCACACCCTGGGCTCTATAGAGCATTTGGTAGTTCTCTGTTTATAATGAGGAAGCTGAGATCCACTGAGTTAAAATAACTGGTAAAAAAGCCTTGCAGAAATCTTTGTTGATGCCCAAACTAAGCCGCATAATTTACTCCGTGTCCCAAACTTGTCCCACTGTGACAACTGTTCTCCTCTCCCCAGAAGCTCCTGCTTCTCTCAGTATCATAGATTTCCATTTTACCTTGTCTTACTCAGCCCCCTCTAAGACCTGTGCCTTTTTCCAGAGTCTAGCCTATCTCCTCCATTCATGGGCCAACCTCATGCAACATTCTACATCTACTTGGACTTTGGTTTAGGTCATGTGGCCAAAATGGAAAGACCCTGAACAAGGCCAAATAGATAAGAGAGTTGCAGTTTTAGACTGACAGAGGGATCTGAAAAGAGATAACTAAATAATGCAGAGAGTGAGAAATCTTGAAAACATGCCATACAAGAGAAGATTGGATGTCTTAATCTGAATAAGAAAGAATCCTTAGAACAAGAGTAAGTTTCTGGTTCTGAACGTTTGGAGGGTGATGTGATTGATGCTGTCTTCTAGTTGCTCCTCCAGGCCATTCTTCACTCGTACTCTGTGTCCGTGTCCTGGGATACTGACTTCTCTTTCCTCTTGCAGTGGAAGTTCCCAGCAGGTCCCTGGAGGAAAGAAAAAAATGTATTTATGCCCTTAATTCCCTCTTGCTGGTTCACTGTGGCTTGGCTATGAAATTCTCCACAGTCTCCCATCCAGTCAGGCTGCCTTCTCCTTGTGCTGTCCTCCTTGAGTTCCAGGAACTATCTTCTTCCTTGCCCTTCCATGCCCAGTGAGGATCATGGTTCTGTTGTGTTGGTTGTCTAAGAGCACTGCATGGCCTGGGTGGTGTCCCCAGGTCCCTGACTGATATAGCAGGTCTGGAAGATCAGGGAGAATTACTCAACAGAATCTCATTGGCAGTAAAGAATAGAATAAAGAGACATATTTCAATTGAATATTACTAAGAAGCTTTTTCTGAACCACGTCAATGAAGAATGCAGCCAGAGGAAACAGTAATCTTTATCATTTAAAGGTAAAAGTCAGGTAGTTATGATTCATCAGTACAGTGAAGACCTTTGAAATGAGGTCCCAAGCTCACAAGAGACAAAGTCACAAGTAAATTTTGGTTGTTGCTGAAAATGCATTGTGCTAAGTGCTTTAGAGAGCACTGCCATTGAACAGCCACTCATTCAGTAAGGCAGTGTTACTGTAGGCCCAGTGTGTGCATATTCCTTTTTTTAAATAAAGGTCCAAATTGAAGGAAAAAAGAATATATGATATTTAATATATCTATTATATACTAGAAACTGCGCTAAATATTATTTTTAATGTCAGGTTTATTGGGGTTTAATTTATATAGAAGAGTTAAAATAGAAATAGTTAAATTTCAGAGTTAAAACAAGTGACAAAATCCCTGCCCTCAGAAGTATGCCATAGACTCTTCAGCCCCATTTACAGTTAGGCACCAAATTACTTCACTAAAAATATATCATCTTAGAAGTGCAAAGAAAATCATGGGTTTACAATCTGGCAGCAGATGATGACTGTATTGAAACTGGAAGTGGGAACCGTATTCACACTCCCTGGTTCTAAATCCAGGTTCTGCTACTTGCCAGGGGGCAAAGAGGTTTCAACATCTCTGTAGGCCATAGTTACATTATTTCTAAAACTAAAGATTGTCGTTTATGTGGCTTAAATGAGTTGACATGATGCGGCATTTAGGACAGTGCCTGGCACGTATTAAGAGCTCAATAAATGTTAGTTATTAACATGATCAGGGACATATTGTCAATTCCAGGTCAAATCCTGAGTTGGCCTCTTGCCTGACGTTCTTTTAAATTCAGGAAGATCAGTGTCTGTGAATGGATTTATTTTCTTCCTTGTTCTGTCTGAGTTTAAGATGACAATTTGTTAATATTAGGGAGCCGAAGCTTCCTGAGGAAACAAAAAATGAGATTTGGGTTTTCTTTCAACTTTTGAGTTTTATGATTCAGCATAAAATACCTCATCTATATTTATTGGCATCTATGCTTATGCAAGGTATCAAGTACCCTACAATAGCACATTATTGGAGCCCCTTACACGTCCAGCGTGGTTCAGGGTTCCTGTTCAGGGTTCGAGTTCTGAAGGAGGCCGCACACAAAATGAAGAGAGAGAGACTAGAAGAGAATTAATTTGGAAACTGGGGGACTAAGCATGGCATCTTTCCTCTACCAGGGTAGATTGCCCACTGATGCCTGGGTCTTACCAGCCTTTTATTGAGTCTCTGAGAAAACAATATCCTTAGGCAGGAAATTCCAAGGAAAAATTTTACATGTAATTAACAGGTGGGGATTTGCTGTAATTAACAATGTTTCAACGTAAACAATGGGTGCATAGCTCTGACCTTTCAGAGCAACCAAAGTAGGTTAAAAACAATCAGTTTCCAGCAGCACATTATTCCTTTTGTTTTAGTTTACACAATAAAAAGTAAGATATGAACAGTTAGGACATGTCAATAACAAACTTAGTGTTAAAGACAAAATCAGGATCAAATATTGATAAGGTTCTTTCTTTTTGCTTGCCAAACCAAATCAACCTCACACACACACACATATATGCTATATATGAGTATATATGTATAACCATAGATATTATATATGAGTATATAATGTATATATAATATATGTATATGCATGTATATTATGTGTGTGTGTGTGTGTGTATGTGTATATATATATATATATATATATATATATATATATATATATATATAATGACACACTTTTGCATCAAGAAAAAGAGATCTGCATTTGAATTACTTTTGTCTTCCAACCTTAGAGTACTGGACTCCTTATAATTTCCATTATGTTACAAAAACAACTGCATTGGATTTTCTTAATATTTCTCTTGTTATTAACGCAGTATCAAGAATTGCAGGAACAAAAATAGGAAAACTCTAAATTTACTCTAGGAAGAAAAAAATTAAAGAGTAAAAGTCACAAGTTTTAAATTTCATATTCTCCCTAATAATTATATCTTTTAGAATATTTTTTGTTAATTTATAATAATTCTTCATATCCAGAGTATTCATAGAGTATATGATAAATCCATTGTGTCAAGGCATACACAAACTAAAACCCTATTACTTTTAAAAGAACTATTTAATAAGCCGCCTGAATGCAGCATTACAAATGTGAATTATGCATGTGAAATAGATTTAGATTCTTTTCAGTGAACTTCTCATCATTTGGATTCACCTGATGTTTGAGCCTATAGGGTCATAAAAAAAAAAATCAATCTTTGGAGTGAAGTTTAAAAGGCAGAGCGAAGCAGCCAAAACCAAGTGATGAGAACTGTCACTTGATCTGCCACGGGATAAAATGGGTAGATTTTGCTTGGCTATGGCCACAGGTGGAACATAATCTTGATGGCTTCATCTACAAGTCTCTTGAGAATTTTCCCCCACATCACGGAAGTCTGGTTGAACTCAGTCTGACAGATGGATTTCAATTTGTAGAAATGTGGCAACTCTATAACTCAGGGCCGAAAGGGACAGGGCCACCAGTCTTCCTGGAAAGGGACATCTGTTGCTTGGTTTTCTCTTCCTACCGCTAGGCATGCACTCCGCAAATAGTAATATATGAACTGCCCCCTGCCGATAATCCTGTTGTACTGCTGAAACTCGTATGTGGATGAAAGAACAAAATGAGTGATTCTGGATTTCTGCCATTGCATTTTAAGTCATTTCATCTAATATATACAGTGTGACCTAGCTCCGAAGGTTCACTGTCACTGAGATATAATCAGGTTGTGGCTCTGTTCTCCAGGATCGACTAAGAGAGTTGATGTTCATGAAAATGTTATTTGAAAGTTACTTTTTATATATGTGAAGTTTTTATTCAGAAATGGAAGTTTAGTCAGAATTTGAAACTGGGAACAATTCAATCACAAATATTATAAAAGGCTATAGGTTTTCCCTTTCCTGTTGCTCCATCTTCCTGTAAATTGTGTTCTGTCTTCATACATTTGGAAATGCAAGACCTAAAAGGCTGATTAGAGAGATATAATGGCATCTTGGGTAATTATCTTTCAAGGAAGTTTATTTTTAAAACAAATTTGGCTGTATTTTTAGTATTAGCAATCTATACAAATACATGTGAGTGCAAAGTGCTCACATTTCTTTCTCTTCTCACCTATTTGACATACATGATCCCACAAGAGAAAACCAAGTCTGTGCTTGGCCATTCCTAAAGGGCTCAGAGGCAGTCCCCCTACAGATGTGTGCTCCCTGCTTGGACAATTCTTTCTCCACATATCCCCAAGGTTTGGTCCCTCATTAAATTCAAGATTCTGTTCAAACGTTACTTTATCAGACTTCCTTTCCATACCCATTCCACTGAATCACTTTCTACCCACCCTTTGTTTTTTCTTCATAGCATATCACCATTGATGCATTTATTTTTGTACTAGAGGCACATTGAAAGCAAATTAATTCGAAGAAGTATTTTAATGTCACTATTCACCCTTTCTCTATAATAGAAATGTCAACCAAATTCCCAATTGACAATCACAGATCAAAACACACACGTGCAATTGGTGCCAGCGAGAGCTTTATATGTATCGCATATGCATGAGTCAACTTAGCCTTTCATAGATATAGAATAAACTTGCTTCATTAGACCAGCTTTCTGATTTAGCTAAAGTTTTCCCTGGCTATAAGCCAGTTGTGTTCCTGGGCTGAAGAAACTGCAAATAGGCTAGTCGTCGCTAGGGAGAGGAAGCTGGGCACTGCTCCGTGATGCCATTACCCGGCGCCCACAGCCGCAGTTTCCAGGTTGGGCTGGGCCATGGGTCACATTTTGCGCCATAGGGTCTCAGCAGCATTGACTGCAATTTGGTGGGCTGTCGCTCCAGGGTGGTGGCGGGGATTGTGTCCACTTGGGAGAAGCCAAGTGTTGCTTTGTGAATGCCAAGTCCACAGTGCAGTCCTCTGAGAACCTGGCACCAGTGTGCACCATAGCAGCTCCTGTGCTGAGCATTTGCCCCCTGGTATTCAGTGTGCATCACAGATACCAGTAGGATGGTCAGACACTTAGCATATTAACCTCTTATATATAGAGATTGTCTACCTCCTGTACTGAAATATAAGTTACACCAGAGCAGTGGTTCTCAACCTGTGGGTCATGACCCCTTTGAGGGTCGAATGACCTTTTCACAAGGTTCGCCTAAATACATTCTGCATATCAGATATTTACATTACGATTCATAACAGTAGCAAAATTACAGTTACGAAGTAGCAACAAAAATAATTTTATGGTTGGGTCACCACATGAGGAACTGTATTAAAGGGTCGCGGCATTAGGAAGGTTGAGAACCACTGCACCAGAGGAAGTACTTCAGCTGCTTTTTTTCTCTGTTGTACCTACAAAAGTGCCTGGCATACAGTATTTTCTCAATAATATTTATTGGGTTAATAAAAATGAATTGGCCCCAGAGAAAACCAATAAATCAGGTACCCTCTCAGATTTCCTCGAATGTACGTCTCCCATTACTTTCTTGTTCTTATTGTCTCTTACCCTATTTTCAATCAAACCAAAGAAGGTTGTAACATCTGTCCTGCTTTTACAGTTTCCTTTAATATTCTGCCTCTGCTGCTCTTTGTTCTTTTAGCATATCTGCCTCTAGATACAGGAGGATAAACTCAGGGCAGGGTCACATGAGCTGCTGTATCTATTTCTGGACTCTGCATTTGGGAAGAGATGAGGTTTTATTCATAATCCATGCTTTTGTCTTGGCCCTTTTCCACCCTGGAAAAAACTCTTTGAGAGGTTTCTTCTCTTAGACCCTCAATTCACCATCTCCTGATAGGTTCTGTAAGGGACCAGAAAGGGTGGAGGCAGGAGAGAGCTCCTCCTCCTCTTTCCCACTGTGTTGTCTCCCATTTCACACACTTACAAACCCTCAGAGTCCCAAGTACTTTTTACCTCATTTTATTTAGTATATAAAGATATCTTAAAATATGAAACTTACATTCATGCCCAGCTTTTGGATCCCTGAATCAAGCCCTATTTATCTGTATTTTTCTATCAATGATTGTGACTTCATATTAGAAATGAAATGGTTTGGCTCAGTGGCTAGAGCATTGGTATGCGGACTGAAGAGTCCTGAATTTGATTCTAGTCAAGGGTACATTCCTGGGTTGCAAGCTGCCCCTGGCTGGGCTCTGGTGGGGCTCCTGCAGGAGGAAACCGATGGATGTGTTTCTCTCACATCGCTATTTCTCTCTGTCTTTCCCTCTCTCTTACACTCCCCCTAAAAAGTCAATGGAAAAATATCCTTGGGTGAGGATTTAAAGAGAGAGAGAGAGAGAGAGAGAGAGAGAGAGAGAGAGAGAGAGAGAGAGGAAGAAGAAGAAAAAGAAAAAGAAGAGAAGAGAAGAGAAGAGAAGAGAAGAGAAGAGAAGAGAAGAGAGAAGAGAAGAGAAGAGAAGAGAAGAGAAGAGAAGAGAAGAGAAGAGAAGAGAAGAGAAGAGAAGAGAAGAGAAGAGAAGAGAAGAAAGGAGAAGAGAAGAGAAGAAATGGTCTGCACTTACCAGAATGCAAATCAAAGTTGCTTCCTTAGGCCTCCTAACAAAATTACGACCTCTCTATCGCTTGCTTTTTAATGGCCACATCACAAAAGTGTCTCTGTTCCAGAGGAGAGTAAAAAGCATGGGACAGAAACTTGGATGAAAGACATATATCTGAGTCTGTTGAAGCCATTGGGACTATTATCCCAAATGTGTGCTTGTGATTCAATCAATTCTATCATCCATAGTAAGCAACTAAAAGAATCCCCAAAAAACTGTAGAGTGCTGCCTCCACAGAAGAAAAAGAAATGTATGCACTTGAATGTCAGGCAGTTTTGACAGTAAAAGGTTGTATAGTTAGAAACAAGAGGCTAGAGTTTCAGGGTGAGGCCAGAACTGGAGACACATATATACATGCTTTCTTAGTATCCTAAGGGGATTATATAGGGCAAATCTGAATACATTAGAATTCTTCTTTCTTTCTTTCTTTCTTTCTTTCTTTCTTTCTTTCTTTCTTTCTTTCTTTCACTTATTTATTTTTTTAACAAATACTTTGGCAGTCTAGTATTGTTTGGTTATCAGAGTAATTTTGCTATTAAATCTATTACTACTAAGTAAAACTTTCTTTCTGCTGAACAATCTATACCTAAACTCATTACTATTAATTTAATTTACAATGGAAAACTTCACTTAATATATTTTACTGCAATATATTATCTTATTTTTCTCCCAGTAACTTGTTCTATAAGCCCCAGATTTTTTCATTTTCTTCAGTTAAATTCTCATCAATTTTGTGAATTTAAATTGCATTGGGAGTATTTAAATATACTGTGAGGAGGGGGCAAAGAAGCATTATTTTTTTCCCATAGGTCTTTAATCAGCAAATGCTTATGAAATCAAGGAGGCCTCTAATCAGAACACACAAACATTGCACTTCAGTAAGAAACAAATTTCCAGAAAGCAACAAAATCTGTTCCAAAAATGCAAGTAATATCGTAATCCAACAAGAAAGCCACAGTGACAAGGTGTTAGTGGCACCTGAGTGACAGCAACAAGGAGCAGCAACAGCAGAAACAAATTGCCATCAGTGAAAACAACTGCAATGCTTGTAGGACTGACCTTTTTGAATTGCTAACCCCGACTTTTCTCTGCACCAGGAGGTCTATAAGTAGGATGCTAGGCTCTACTTCAAATTCAGTAAATATCTAGTCATTTATCAATGTCATCTGTTTCCTACCTTGCTTCCAAAGAATTAGAGCTTCCAACAATGAAAAAAAAAGAGAAAAAAACTACATGAAAGGAAAATTAGGGTATAAAAAATGAAACCAGAGATGAGGTTATTACATGAACTGGAAGCCTTAAAACACTTCGTAATCAAGCATTTTCCCGCCAAATCGCGTCGTAACGGGAAGAAAGAAATCCAATAACGGTCTGACTTTGCAAAGTCTATCTGAGTTGTCTTGCACATTTTCATTGTTGAAATGCCAGGCCCTCCATATTTGACGGAATCTGTCTCTACTCGTCGTTTTTGGAAAAAACGCGTCTCCCGCGCTTTGGTATAAAAAGCGATATGATGCGTTTACTCGTTTCCCTCAAAAAAGATCTGATCAATTTGCCCTGCCCAGTGTGGTCCAATTGGTTGAGCATGGTCCCCAGTCAGAGCACATGACTGGGTAATGGGCTTTATCCCCTGTAGGGAGTTTGCAGGAGGCAGCCAATGTGTTTCTCTCTCACATCAATATTTCTCTCCCTCTTCCTCTCCTCTCTCTCTCTTCCCCCTCCTTTCCTCTTTCTCTCTCAAATAAATAAAGACATATTTTTTTTTAAAAAAGAGATTTAGTGAACTTGATCTAGAAGGACTACAATTTTGCTTCTAAAAGTTCTCTAGAATTCAAGTAAAGTGGGAAACAATAAATTATTTTATTTAATTGTCCACAAGATAAAATAAAACTAGTTGCTCAGTAATTTTCCAGGAACTGAGAAAAATGTTCCACATAAATAAGACTTGTGTAATGTCACAAATAATGTTCCATCAAAAACAGACTTTATAGTAAATATAAAACATTTTATAGGGATGTTTGCTGTGATATACTAATGATGTGATGAATCATTAAAAGTGAATCTGCAAATAATCCAAACAAGGACCTTCTCTGGGAAATATAATGCCAAGAGCTGAAGGTAATAGATAGTATATTTTTCCCCACTGAGCTTTTGGTAATATTGAGCAGGTCTACCTCAACATACATCCCTTGAGAATTTTCAGAAGTGCACATATTCCATACTGCTGGTTATGTGCACACTGTTATACCTGAACATTCAGCATACTGCAGGAAAATGTGACAACTACTTTTTCCCAACTATATCTTAATGGCAAGAGTACTAATGAGAAAACACCTTAGTAGACATACTTTTTTTGTAAAGTACTTTATTTGCTCTTGTAAAACAAATGGGATTTGCTTTAAAGTGACATAATTATATACTAAAGATAAACTATTAACTAACTTTATTGAATAGTTTATACAAGTATGACTTTAGCTTTGAATATGAAGCCTACTTCACAATGAGAGTTTACATTGTCTAAAGGTAGACAACTTTATTAACATGTCATTTCAGCTCTTGAGAAACTGTCTACTGAATTGTTTGCTACTGTATCTATGAATGTGTGCCCAGGGAATTGAGAACACATTGTACTTCGTTGCCTTTTTTATTTGCATCTCTCAGATGATTAGAGGCTTTGAGCATGTTTTCATATGTCTCTTGGCTTTCTGTGTGTCCTCTTTTGAAAATTATCTATTTAGGTCCATTGTCCATTTTTTGATTGGGTTGTTTATCTTCCTTTTGTTAAGTTGTATGAGTTCCCTGCAAATGCTGGAGATTAAACTCTTCTCAGAGATAACATTGGCAAATATGTTCTCCCATGCAGTGGGCTTTCTTGTTGTTTTGTAGATAGTTTCTTTTGCTGTGCAGAAGCTTTTTATTTTGATGTAGTCCCATTTGTTTATTTTCTCTTTATTTTCCATTACTCTATGAGCTGTATCAGTGAAGATATTCCTTCAACATATGTCTGAGATATTGCTGCCTGTGGATTCTTCTAAGATTTTTTTATGGTTTCCCATCTTATGTTAAAGTCCTTTATGCATATAGAGTTTATTTTTGTGTATGGTGTAAGTTGGTGGTCTAGTTTCATTTTTTGCATGTATCTGTCTAATTTTCCCAGCACCATTTATTGAAGAGATTGTCTTGACTCCATGGTATGTTCTTGAATCCTTTGTCAAATTTTAATCAAGCATAGTGGTTTGAGTCAATTTCTGCATTCTTTATTCTGTTCCATTGGTCTATATGTCTGTTCTTGTGACAGTACCAGGCAGTTTTGAGAACAGTAGCTTTGTAATACAACTTGAAGTCTGGTACTGAGATCCCTCCTACTTTGTTCTCCTTTCTCAGGATTGCTGCAGCTATTTCAGGTCTTTTTTTTTTTATTCCAGATGAAATTTTGGAGAGTTTGTTCTAGGTCTGTAAAATATGCTATTGGTATTTTAATGGGGAGTGCATTGAATCTATACATTACTTTGGGTAGTATAAACTTTTTAATGGTGTTGATTCTACCAATCCATGAACATGGTATGTTTTTCCATCTGTTTATGTATTCCTCTATTTTTTCAGTGTTCTGTAGTTTTCCCAACTCACACCTATCAGTATGGCTATCATCAACAAATCAACAAATGACAAGTGCAGGTGAGGATGTGGAGAAAAAGGAACCCTCATGCACTGCTGGTGGGAATGCAGACTGGTGCAGCCACTGTGGAGAACAGTATGGAGTTTCCTCAAAAAACTAAAAATGGAGCTCCCATTTGACCCAGTGATCCCACTTCTAGGAATATATCCCAAGAAACTATAAACACCAATCAGAAAGGATATGTGCATCCCTATGTACATAGTAGCACAATTTACCATAGCTAAGATGTGGAAATAGCCTGTGTCCATCAGCAGATGAGTGGATTAAAAAACAGTGGTACACCTATACAATGAATACTGTGCTGCTGTAAAAAGCAAGTAACTCCTACCATTTGCAACAGCATGAATGGACCTGGAGAGGGTTATGATAAGTGAAATTAGTCAGTGAGAGAAAGATAAATATCACATGATCTCACTCATTTGTGGAATATAATAAACAACCTAAACTGATAAACAGGAACAAAACAGATCCAGAGACAAAGAAGCATCAGTCAGACTGTCAAACCTCAGAGGGAGTGCAGAGTAGAGTGGGGAGAAAAAAGAGAGATCAACCAAAGTACTTGTATGCATGCATATAAGCCTAACCAATGGACACAGACACTAGGGGGTTAAGGGCACAAACAGGGGGTGCAGGGCAATGGGAGATAAGGACACATATGTAATACCTTAACCAATATAGAAAAAAAAATTTAAAAGGAGAATACACTGTACTTACACAATATGTAGTGATGTTATTGCCTGGGTCTTGTAGTTTTGCAGGTGAATCCGGATAAGCTGTCTTTCCTTTATCTGTACTTTTGTTTTCTTGCTCTCGCCTTCACTTCTATAGTTTCTCTTTCTGCAGTGCACGTTCAGGATAGCGTGATGCATTTCTGCTGAGGCTGCTTCTCTCTTTTGAGCTTCTCTTTGCACATATTTGGTCTCTTTCATACTCTCATGGTTTTTTCTTGCCTTCCTGGTGCCACCTGTCCTGCACTCATGCCTCCTGTGGCCAGGTGTCCCTAAGGGGCAAGCGAAAGGGTATTGTTCCTAATCAGCTACTGATCTTTCCACCCAGGTCTCCAACTCCCATGTTTACCCTTTTTTTGTGCCTGCAGCACAGGAGGAGCCAAGCTCAGGAAACTTAGTGCTAGTGGAAAGAAGCTTCTGAATTCTTAGAGAAAGCCATCAAGAAGACAACTCCCTCTCCCTGGGAATCCAAACTCTCTCTACACTTGATACTTTCCTTTTCCATTTATTTCAAGTGCTCACATCATAGCTAGGAGGGGAAGTTAAAGTGGCTTTCTATCCCTAGGACTATGCAGACATCACAAGAACTTTGATACTTAATAATTGTCCCTCTGTGTGTTACTCATGCATCTTTTTCTTTCAAGAAGTGCATGCTAAAAAACACACACAGGTGGGGCAAAATACTTTATAGAGAATTTTCTCAAGACAGCACTTATTTTCCTTCCACCGCCCTAGAGAGTGAATTCGGCATTGTTTACTCCCGATGTCACCCAGAAGCTGCCCCCTCCCCCGATAGTCATGACAACAACATGATCTCAGAACTTCTCTCTACATCATACTTATATATGTTTTTTGTCTTAAAAAGAAGATAGTCTTTGAAGTAAATAGCTTCATTAAACATTTTAAAAGGTGAGTTAATATGATATTCTCTCATACATAGTAAAACATTGCTCTATTTTTTATTATTTTCATTAATTACATATAGTGGTCATCCACCGCACAGAGCATTCTCCAGATATATGCTTTCAGAGGGGGATAAAACTTAATCTCTCTCTCTCTCTCTCTCTCTCTCTCTCTCTCTCTCTCTCTCTCATTATTTCAGTTCTGAGCAAAGTGTTCATAAGGGGTGCTACTCTCTGAGAGCTAGTCTGGCATGTTAGATGGTGCATTCATATGTTCAGATAACGTGAGTACTAATTTGTTTACTGACAGGAAAGTCATTCTATGAATGGGACTCTTTTGAGTTGGATAATTAATTGCAGCTTCTAAAGGTAATTGGCACCCACTGAGCACCTCACATGCTTGAAAGAGCTGAATCCCATAGCCAGGGCAAAGCCTATAAAACAATCCAGACACGTATGGTACCATTACACCTTCAAAAATACAATGCAAGCCAGCTGGCGTGGCTCAGTAGTTGAGTATCCAGGCATGAATCAGGAGGTCACCATTCAATTCCTGGTCAGGGTACATGGCCAGTTTGTGGGCTCAATCCCCAGTAAGGGGCATGCAGGAGGCAGCCAATCAATTATTATCTTTCATCATTGACATTCCTATCTCTCTCTTTCCCTCTCCTTACCTCTCTGAAATCAATAAAAATATATATTTTTAAAAAATACAATTCAAGCCATTATTTTCTTTGACAAATGACATTTGTAATTGGTAGATAACACAAAAAGTATAGGTAAAGAATGGACTTTTTAAAAACAAGGAATTATGATTAACAAGAAGTAGCCCATAGGATACTTTTTTTTAAATGAGTGATTTACAAATACTAATTTATTCTAACAAATTTTCATGAAGTTGGTGTGTGAATCCATTTGCAGCTAGGGTTCAAGGTCTGGAGAAGGGGCTGACACACAAATGAATACACTAGACAAGAAATATAAATTTAGAAGGCATGGGGGAGCCAGGCAGAGACCTTTCTCTAGTGGAAAGGCACTCTGAAACCCTGGAGCCATCAGCTTTTATTTACTTGAATACAAATCTGCCCTTTAGGAATGCAAACAGGCATATCAATGGTAGTTTGGTAAACAATAAAAGGATTATCAGGGTAGAGGATTGCCTTCAGCCATTTGGCCAACAGCTGGGCAATATTATGCTGATTTTCAGCCCTGCAGAATATTAAAGTTCATTAGCCTTCCAGCAAACTTCTCACATAATTATGCTAACTACTGTTGGTCTTTGCCTCCAGCATTGATGCATCTTTATTATCCCCATTTTAAAGATGAAGAAAGTAAGGCAGAGAGAGATTAAATAAATTGTCTAGTAAATTATCCAAGTATATGCTGTTACTGAATGGGAAATCTGGATTTGAACTTGGCAGATGGATCCAGAATTTGTACTTTCAATTACTGCACTGTAATTCTTACTTAAAAACAGAAAATCAGGAGTACAGCCTGGTAGCTATAAGCTATATGTAATCCTGAACAAACTTTGGTTCTAATGCATGTTGATGTGTACAGGTAGTACCAGTCATTAGTAGTAATAATAATTCAATTTACTATGGGCTGAGCATTTTACATACATTATGTGTAACAATGATGTTTCAAATCTATTGGCTGATCCTGATTACAGTATATAAATAAAGAACTTATAGAAGTTGAGTCACTTCCTTAAGTTTTCATAGTCAGTAAGTGGAATCACTAGATTTAAAGCCAGATCTCTCTGGGTTCAAAAATCAAATATATTATATGCTAGGATCCTTCTCACTTGGGACTACTTAATAAAACAATAATTGTGGTTCATAGTCCATCTAAGTCTTAATAGACTGTCACCAATATATGTTTGTCAACAGATTTGGAAATAAACATGATGTTACAAGAAGAAGGAAGAGAATGAAAAAGAAAATTAAAGTTTCAGCTTAAGTAGCATTAACCTTTAGTCAGCATGGAACAGTGAAGTGGATAAATAGAAATTGACCCACAATTCTAACTTTAGCTAATGCCATATTTCTTTAAGAATAACTTCCAGATGCTGGCTTAGGTGTCCATTTTGCTATTTCTGGCAAAGAAAACTCTTTAGCATTTTGCCAGCCTGAAAGAAAAAGTTGATTAAATCAGTGCCAGCCATAATTAGTTCTTTCAGCATAAAATCATAGGACTTTTCCTTGAAATGCTTTTCATTATAAACATCTTTTACTCCATTTCTACCCATGAGGATGCACATTGATATTTGCACCATGAACTGTGTCAGAGTTTAGTGTTAGTCTGCTGATTTAATGAATTAAGCATCATGAACCAACAAAGTCCTGGGGGAATACAAGCAGTCCTAAAGCAATGGCTGTCAAACATTGATATTTATTAGAATAACCTACAGTGTTAAAAAATAACATAGAGTCTAGGCTCATTGAAGTAACATAAGGCCTGGGTCTTCGCATTTTTACCAAATTACGGTGACTCTGATATGAAACAAAGTTTGAGGACATTGTTGGATGGTGCATATCAACCCTTTTTTAGATTCTCAACACTGAGCCAATATTGCTTCCCAGATTCACGCTTCCTTTCTCTACCTCATTCCTGAACCGAAGCAATAGAATTTATACAAGTTGCCCTTACAGACCCTAATGACCTCTAAACCAGCTTGTGAGTCACAACTTCTCCCTGTCCATGCACCCAGTTCCAGGCTCAGCTTAGATTCCAATATTCTCAGTGCTCCTGGAGTCATCTGGACAAGTGGCCCTTCTGTGCAATACCGGTTCCATGACCAAAGTTACTCCTTGTCTGGCCAGTCCCTGTGTCTGGGTCCTGAAATATATTCACTAAAATCTATTTTCATATAAATATATCTTAAGCGATTTACCTACCTCATTTGATTTTTGAATGCCATCTAATACAGTATTTTCAAACTTAAAAAAAAACTTTATTGTTGAAAGTGTTACATATGTCCCCTGTTTCCCCAATTGCTCTCTCCCACGATGCCCCTGCCTCCACCCCTGACCGGAAGCTTTCACTGCCCTACTGTCTGTGTCCATGGGTTATGCTTATACACATACTGTTGCAGAAAGACCAAAAAACTAAGCGACTCTTTGAAGAGGTGGAGAAATCACAGTTTTAATAACACACATGGTCTCTGGGGTTGTCCGAAATCCCAAATTCAGAGTGCCGGTAACACACAAGAACCTTGCTTTATAACTGCCCCTCGAGTTTATTGATTTGCAAATATACTCCCTCCCCTCAAAGCCCTGAAGGGAGAATTCTTTTTATCTACCCTTCCCCCAGGTGTGCTTAGGTTCAGGGCTCAAAACAAAGCCCCCTGCCTTACTGCAGGACAGGGTTTAGTTTGGTTTAATGGCCTAACATTCCTTGCAAAAACAGTCTTCCTCCTCAATACTAGAGGCCTGGTGCATGAATTTGTGCATGGGTGGGATCCCTTAGGGTGGCCTACGGAGATCGGGTCCCAGATCATGCCCCCAGCCTCGCAGGCCCTGGAGCCCTGCCTGGTTCCCCACCTTGGTCTGGCACTACCCACTCACCTGCTCCACCATCCCGCTGTGGTCCCACTCTTGTCAGGGGCCCATCAGGTCTGGCAGCATCTCCACTGCTGCCCACTGACAGCACCGTGTCGCCAATGCCCACCATGTTCCTCACCACCCCCTGGTGGTGAGTGCACATCATAGCTAGTGGTTGAACTCCCTGATGAACGACCACTGGAGGGGACAATTTGCATATTAGGCTTTTATTATATAGGATAAATTTATTGGTTGATCTCTTCCTACCCATCCACCTTCCCTGTCTTCCCTCTGGAGTTTGGCAATCTGTTCAATGCGTCTATGTCTTTGGGTCTATTTTTGTTCATCAGTTGTTCATTAGATCAACTGTTCATCAGTTGTCATACGAGTGGGATCATGTGATACTTCTCTTTCTCTGACTTATTTCACTTAGCGTAATACTCTCCATGTCCATCCATGCTGTTACAAATGGTAAGAGTTCTTTCTTGTTCACAGATGGATAGTATTCTATTGTATAGATGTACCAGTTTTTTAACCCACTCATCTGCTGATGGGCACATAGGCTGTTTCCAAATCTTAGCTATTGTAAATTATACTGCTAGGAACAGAGGCATGTGTATATTCTTTCTGATTGGTGCTTCTGATTTCTTGGGATATATTTCTAAAAGTGGGATCACTAGGTCAAATGGGAGTTTTATTTTTAATTTTTTGAGCAAATTCTATACTGTTTTCCATAATGATTGCACCAATCTGCATTCCCACCAACAGTGTATGAGGGATCCCTTTTCTCCACATCCTCACCAGCACTTGTCGTTTGTTGATTTGCTGATAATAGCTATTCTGACAGGTGTGAGATGGTACCTCATTGTCATTTTGATTTGCATTTCTTGAAAGATTAGTGACTTTGAGCATTTTTTCATATGGTTTTTGGCCTTCTCTATGTCCATTTTGGAAAAAATGAAACTAGATCACCAACTTACACCTTACACAAAAATAAACTCAAAATTGATAAAAGACTTAAATATAAAATGTGAAATCATAAAAATCTTAGAAGAAACAATTATCAGCAAAATCTCAGACATTTCTAGGAACAATATGTTTACCTATACATTCCCTAGGACTATGGAAACTAAGGAAAAATAAATAAATGGGACTACATCAAAATTAAAAGCTCTGTACAGTAAAAAGAAACCATCAACAAAATAACAAGAGATCCCACTTCATGGGAGAACATATTTGCCAATGATACATTCAATAAGGGGTTAATCTCCAAAATCTATAGAGAACTCATACAACTTAACAAAAGGAAGATAAACAATCAAATTTTAAAAATGGCAAAGGACCTAAATATTCTCAAACTTTGGTATGTGTTTTAGGCAGCCTTCAAGATGGACCCTAATGATTCTTTCCTTCTAGAATCCACACCTTTGTACAATTCCTTCATGTTGAGTGTGGTCTGGACTTCTTGATTCTCTTTAAATGAATAGAAAATTGCATGAGTGATGGGGTGTCATTTCTGAGACGAAGTTCTGAAAAGACTATGGCTTCCGTCTTGGTAATGTTTCTTTTCCACTCTCTCTCTAGGATTGCTTAACCTGGACACATGCAGCTGCCATGTCAGGAGGCAGCCTGTGAAAAGGCCCACTTGGCGAGGGACCAACTGCCATAAGACAAGCTGCTGGAAGAAATATGATAAGCTTGTGTAGTCTAAAAAACCCATTGGACAATTTAAGCCAGGAATCAGTGTTAACAGGCTCAAGGAGAATTGCTTACCTCTAGTTCTCATTTTATGAAAGGAGATATCTAAAAGAACAAACTATATTAAATGTACAGCAACTTTCCACAAAACAAACTGTTGGAAGAAATAAGATAAACCTTATGTGAGCATAAAAATTTATTATAGGTATCTGCTAAGACTACTTCTGGCTTGTTCTAAAATATATGAAGCCAACTTCTGGATTTTATACAAAAGGCTTCATTAGTCAAGAGAAAGGAACAGAGAATAAGGAGGAAAAAAAACACTGTTTTCTTACGAATTGTTGAAGTTCATCTGAAACTCGTGTCTTGGAACTAGAGAGCAATGTTTAAACTGTGACCATACAGCAAGGGCTGTGCAATAAAAATAAAGTAAAGCATATTGGAAATTATGATAATTGAGCCATAAATTTAACAAAGCAGGGAAAGAAATTTCAACATTGTGATGATATTGCACAGAACCCAACTTGTGGTTATTTCTATGAAAAGTATCCTAACGTTTTTCATGTGCAACCAACTTTTTAATCAAGTAAATAATCTCTAAACCCCCCAAACTTTGCAATTTTTAAACTAACATTTAAATATATATTTACTTGCTACAGTTTTTTAATATCCTTTTCTAGCTTTCAGTTAATTAACAATTGGGCAATTTTTTTATGATTGGTGACAAAATTATATGACTATTTATTTTTATCTATGTGTAAAACTAGATACTATAAACATGCAATTTCCCATTTACTGATAGAATCACATGTGTTTTCTGAGAACAGAACAAACTCAATTTTATTTCTAGTTCCTCCCTCTCCTGAAAGTGAACATATTTCAAGTATTCACCTACTCCAATACTACAAATTTACCCAATATAAATCTTGTGACACAATCCTTGTTGAATCATTGAACAAATTCAAGAAGGCAAGTGATATGCTTCTGAAGCTGTTTTAAATTATTTCATCCTAGGAGCACCATGCAATCCCCACAACCTCACCATACTTAAAATTTAATTTATAAACTCATAGTCCTTTCTATACTAACAAATTGTCTTCAAATTCAAACAAATGAGATGATATTGTCAATATTGTTTTGTAATTGTATTTTTTTCTCTTTAAAATGTTTATTTCACATCTTCCCCTGTCATTAAATATATAGTATTATATTATCTGGATGTTATTATTTAACCTATTTCCTGCTATTGAATTGTTTATAATTTTCTAATACAATTAACTCCAGTAAATAATCTTGTGGATAAATTTTTGTGCATATCCAAGATTATTTTTAAAATATTGCCAAAGGACCTTCCATGGATATTTTTAGCACTTCACATTCACATTTTTTTATTGAATTTATTGGGGTGACATTAGTTAGTAAAATTATATAGGTTTCAAGTGTACATTTCTATTGTACATAATCTGTCTATTCTATTGTGTATTCTCTATCCAAGTCAGTGTCTCCCATCACCATTTATCCCCCCATATTTCTTTCTACCTCCCTCTACCCCCCTTGCCCTCTGGTAGTCACCATACTGTTACTTGTGTCAATGAGTTGCTTTGTTTTGGTTTTGCCTTATCCCTTCACCTTTTTCACCCAGCCCTATAACCTGCCAGTGACAGCTGTCAGTCTGTCTATGAGTCTTTCTTTTTTGTTGGTTAGTTTATTTTGTTCATTATATTCCACATATGAGTGAAATTGCATGATACATTTACAGAATGATACGCTGCTCAGCCATAAAAAAGAAGGAAATATTATTTGTGACAACATGGATGGACCTGGAGAGTACTATGCTAAGTGAAATATTATTTGTATCTTTATAAGAAGAAGAGAGACAGGCAGAGAATGGAGTTATGCTGTCACCAGCCAAGGAAGGCCTAAGACTACCAGAAGCTGTAAGAGGCAAAGAAGGATTCTCCCTGCAAGGAAGCATGGCCTTGTCAATGCCCTGATTTCAGACCTCTAGCCCTCAGAACTGGGAGAGAGATGTACGTTTTAAGCTATCTAGTTTGTGGCACTTCGTTATAGCATCCCTGAGTAACAGTAACATCTGCTAATTTAGAAAATGTATTTGCCTGTCTTGATTTTCAAAAATATCTGTTAATTTAAAATGTCAGAATGGTATTGAACTGTTCTGATTTTCACTGGTTACACATTTGTCATGTGGACTAGACATCTGTTCTCTTTCCCAAAATTGTATCTCAATATTTTATACTTTTTTCTATTGTTTTTTTATACCTTTAATGTACTTTTTAATCAATAAATTAAGATTATTACTTATTTTCTGTCCCATTTATTGCAAGTGTTTTCCTTTAGCTTTTAGTTTCTGCATTACTCACTGCCTAAATGCATAAAATAAACAGGAATCCTAACTAATAAAAGCAAAATATTAAAATTAACCATTTCTTCGGGACGCTTAAGACACATCCACCAGCCAATCAGAGTGGCTGTATGCAAATTAACCTAGCCAAGATGGTGGAGGCCGCAACCCCGGTGTGCAGCTTTTCCTGGGCTGCAGCCTCCACCATCTTGGGAGCCTCTGTCCAGGCATCCCGCGCCCTGAGCCAGCCGATGCCTTCCCAGGCGGAAGCCTTGGGGGGCGGAACCAGCCTGCCAGCCCCTGAGGCCCCCCCCTGGGAGGCCATGGGGTGGCCAGTGCCACCCTATCGCTTCCCAGGCTGATGGCCCGTAGGGTCAGTGGGAGCTGTGGCCAGCCTGAAAACTGCCCTCAGCCCCTCACCCAGGCTTGTCACAGCACCTGGGGTGAGGATCTCCACTGGGGAGCTTGGCCAGCCTGCAAATAGACATTGGCCCCTCACCCAGGCTGGCCAGGCACACCAGCAGGTGGACATCCCCAGAGGGGTCCCAAACTGTGAGAGGGCACAGGCCGGGCTGAGGGACCACCCCCTAGTACCGGGCCCCGAGTAATTTTATAATATTCATAAAATATTTTTACTTTATTAAAATAGGCTGTCAAACTGCAACAAACCACAAAAAATATTTCTTGGTTTCCCTTATTTGATGATTTTGGCATAAAATTCTTTGTGAAATTATATATATGTATCAAGTCTAAAAAGAAGAATCTTTTGAGGGGAAGAGGAAGAAAGTTCTGCATGTTTAGTTTTAAGTTAGAGATAGAGCATATTTTCCCATCACATTTATAAAAAAATATCTTTTACTCTCTCAAATGATTAATATGTGGACAAATTTCCACTAAGCACAGCAGAATAGAAAGTTGTGTGATTATAAATAAGGTGAAGAAATGTTAACATTAAATTTTTTAAAGAAATAATACATATTATTATTTTCTAGAAGGTAAGAGTGAATGATGGAAGGGAAGAGGAAAAGCGAATGAGGGGAAAAAGCTCAAGAAAATTTTGAAGAAACAAAAGCAATCAGAATACTATTAGATAAAAAATAATGGTGTCTGTGATAAAAAGATGAAGCTAAAGGTAAGTCATACAAGATCTGTAGGAGTTATGATTCTGTCAGAATCCCCTCTCCATGACAAAAGCAAGGGGCCATGGTGATAAGCACTGTGGGAACCTCTAAGATAAGGATTTATTTCCAAGTACAGCAATAAAAAGCTGACAAGTACAATTTAATTATGATAGAGTAGGTCTTGAACAGCTGTAAATCTACCACTGGGGTCTGTATAAAAATTAAGATGCAGGAGTATATGTTTTAATTTATTAGATTCTTCCTCAGACTGCTTATAAATCAAAAGAATAGCAGAAACTTCAAGGACAAAACACAGGCTTTGATCTTTTTCTGAGGCCTTCTTGGGTGGGTTAGGTTTTTCCTTTGATTCTGTAAAGCCAGTGAGCCAGGATTCCCATGCTGACCCTTTCCTATTCCTTGCCACATCCTCATTTACAAGGCCTGGTGAATAGCTACCATGCCATGATATGGTATGGAATTATAAGATTTAATTGCAATATCTCTGAACAAGGAATCAAATAGAATCTTGCAAACCTATTTAGTAAATAAACCCTAACATGTAAAATAATACGTAAACAATATATAAGATTGGCTAGTTATGGATAACCATACAGATATTTTTCTCAAAACTACTTAACCTTCACAATGATAAGAAGAAGGCTTTTTATCCTCCTCTTTTATGGCCAATGAAATATTGATTTGCCTTCATATAAGGACAATAGAAAAACAACGGATAATTTGTTCTCCCCCTTCTCAAAGGAAAACATTTTCATAAATCCAATTGTCATTAATGATTTTTCTTATGTTACATTTCAGATACATTGCTCTAATATTCATAATTCAATATGGATAAATAGTATGAAAATAGTTACCCAGTTCTAACTTATTTCTCCATCCAAATATTTTAACTAGTCTCCAAGTTAATGAAATAGTCATGTGACAACAAAGACTGGAAATATATTGGTGTAGGAGCTTAGAGAGAGCTTCCATGATAAAAGCAGACTAGAAGACTTAAGGTATGCAAATTGGTGACTGCCTAGTTCATAATAAATCAAGGATTTGATCTTCCCTCCCAATTACATCTTACCACTCTGCTCTAACATGATCCTATATTTCTGACCACAGTGTTTAAAGTTATGGTTATGGTTATGGTTATGGTTATGGTTATGGTTATGGTTATGGTTATGTCCAATTAGTGGACAATTCTATCCACAAGGTGACAATGGAAATTTTAGAGACATTTTTGGTCGCACAACTGTGGTGAGATGAGATATTAATGGAACCTAAGGGATAAGGGCCAGAGGTTCCACTAAACCTCTTACAATCTAAACTAATAAAAGCGAAATAGTAAAATTAACTGTTTCTTCGGGATGGGGTAAGCCACGCCCACCAGCCAATCAGAGCAAAGGTATGCAAAATAGTCCAGTCAAGATGGCGGAGGCAGGAGCTGGGAAGAAGCCACAGACTGCAGCCTAGCCCGGCAGACTGGAGGCTTCTGCCGCAAATAGAGGCAGCAGCCCAGGGAGGGAGCAGCCAGCCAGCCCTGGGGGCTGCGATGGGCCTGGGTGGGTCCCCGGGGCACACACGCACGCAGGCTGCTAAGCCTCAGAGCGACCCACTCAGGCCCACCGCAGGGGAAAGGGGACCACCCGGCAGACCCAGGGACTGTAATTGGCCTGGGTGGGTCCCTGGGCACACACGCAGAGAGGCTGCTAAGCCTTTGCGCAACCCACCCAGGCCCATCGCAGCGGGGGCAGGACCAGCCTGCCCGCCCAGGGTCTGTGATCAGCCTGGGTGGGTCCTGGGGCACACACGCACAGATGCTGCTAAGCCTCCGCGCCACCCACCCAGGCCCATTGCAGCCAATGCAGGGGTGGGACCAGTCGCCATCCCGGAGCCTGCGATGGCCTGGGTGGGTCTGGGGCACACACGCAGGGAGGCTGCTAAGCCTCGGAGCGACCCACTCAGGCCCATTGCAGGGGAAGCGGGACCAGCCGGCCCAGGGGCTGCGATGGGCCTGGGTGGGTCCCGGGGCACACAAGCACAGAGGCTGCTAAGCCTCCTTCAAACCCACCCAGGCCCCTCGCAGCGAATGTGGGGGTGGGACCAGCCGGCTGCCCCAGGTGGGTCCAGCGGCACACACGCAGGGAGGCTGCTAAGCCTCTGTGCATGTGTTTCCCACGACCCACCCAGGCCCATCGGAGCCACAGCAGTGGTGGGCTGGCTGGGCAGCTGGAGGATTTAATGAGGGAAGCTTTAGTGAGGGAAGGAGAGCTACTCCCTTTCTCTCACACACACGCCTCTTGGGCCCACTCTCTCGCTGACTCTATTTTCTCTTACACAGGGGCAGGTGTCTCCTGTGAGAGGCCCCATATCCCTTCAGAGCTGGGGTGAACCCCCAGGGGAGCCAGGAGATGGAGAGATGGGCAGGGGAGGGCAGAGGGAGCAGCAGCCAGGGAGAGTTTGGGGGAAGTAACCAGGTGGGGGAGAGGTGGAACAGGATGGAGGGAAGAATTTTATAAAAGAGTCAGTGGACAGCAGAGTTAAAAAAAGAGGATGTATGAGGGAACTGTAGGGCCTATAATGAAAACCAAGTATAGTTGTGTACTGGGGACAGATTTTAAAAGTAGAAGTCAGAAAAGAAAAAAAGATAAATGATAGTGG
>PVJC01026779.1:6313-23848 GCA_004026665.1 Murina feae
CTTCGCCACAGCCACAGCTCAGCAGGCCCTGCTGTGTGCTGCCTGCTGGTCCTAATGCCTGTTTTCTAGTGGCCCCCTTGCCTGCTCCCCCATGGTGGCCACCACTGCCCAGCAGACCCTGCTGTGTGCTGCCTGCAGCATGCTTGTCTGCTAGGGGGTCACCACAGTGACCTCCCAGAGATTCCTTGCTCCCCCATGGAGGTGCAGCAGCCCTTGCTGGGTGCTGCCTGCAGTCGGATTACCGGCTCTCTGGTCACCCTGCTTCCCTGTTCTCCCATCACCCAGCAAGCCCTGCTGTGTGCTACCTGCAGCCCCCACTTGTCTACGTGGTGACCTCCAAGCAGGCCCTGCTGGGTGCTGCCTGAGGGTCCTCATTGCTTTCTCTCCCATCGCTTGCTTAGCGCCCTGTGCTGGCTGATGGGACACGCCTCTCTGGGCGCCAGAAGGCGCTTTTAGCACCAGCTGCCCAGTCTGATCAGACCCAGGAGCCAGGCATGCAGGGCGCTAAGTGCCCGCCCCAGCCCGGACTTAGCGCCCTGTGGACGGGACACGCCCCTCTGGGAGCCCGATGGCCGTTTTTAGTACCGGCTCCTGGGCTGATCAGACCCAGGAGCCTGGCATGCAGGGCGCTAAGTACTTCTCCTGCCAACAGTCTCTTCCCAGGCCTCAGCCACAGGGGCGGGGGCTGGTCAGCCAGCCTGCTCCCCGAACCTGCGGCTGCCACCATGGCCTGGAACCAACCTCGGGTCACCCAGGCTAAGTTTCTGCCTGTGCGTACCCTCCTCGATTTGTCTATTTCCAGGCCGCAGCATGGGGGCCTGCTTGCTCCTCCCACCCTGCTCCTCAGGCGAGACCAGTTTGCGGTGGGCCTCCGCCATCTTGGCTGTGCTAATTTGCATACAGCCACTCTGATTGGCTGTAGGCGTCCCAAAGGGACGGTTAATTTTACTATTCTGCTTTTATTAGTTTAGATTATTTTATGTTGAAGAAAAGTGATGCTGAATACTTCGGGAAGCTTAGGATGAACATGCTTCATCTCAAGATACTTGTGAACACTGGTTTAAATGCTTTAAAAGTGATGATTTCAATGTGAAAGACAAAGAATGTCCAGGTCAACCGAAAAAGTTTGATGACCAGCAATTACAAGCATTATTGATGAAGATGCGTGTCAAACTCAAAAACAACTTGCAGGAAGATTAAACACTGCTCAGCAAATAATTTCCGATCATTTATAAGCAATGGGAAAGATTTTAAAGGAAGGAAAAAGGGTGCCACAACAACTGAATGAAAGACAAATGGAAAAACGAAAAGTCATCAGTAAAATGTTGCTTTAAGAGCACGAAAGTCTTTTTCACATCGAATTGTGACTGGCAATGAAAAGTGAATTCGTTTTGAGAATCCCAAATGCACAAAATCATGGGTTGATCCAAGTCAACCATCAACATCGACTGCAAGGCCAAATCACTTCAGAATAAAGACAATGCTCTGCTATCGGTAGGATCAGAAAGGTGTGGTGTATTACGAGCTTCTAAAACCAGGTGAAACCATTAACACTGATTGCTACTGACAACAAATAATCAATTGAACCATGCTTTGATCATGAAATGACCAGAATGTGCCAGAAGACACAGAAAAATAATTTTGCTTCATGATGACGCACCATCACACACTTCAAAACCAGTTAAAGACCCATTAAGAGATCTTGCTTGGGAAGTATTAACCCAACCATTGTATTCACCAGACCTTGCTCCTTCAGATTACCACTTGTTCCCATCGATGGCACCTGCACTTTCTGAGCAGAACTTCAAAATGTATGAAGAAGTGGAAAATTGGGTCTCTGAATGGTTTGCCTCAAAAAATAGTGCTATTGGGACGGTATCCACAAAGTATCTGAAAGACCAGGAAAATGTGTAGCTAGTGATGGACATTACTTTGAAAAAAGCAGTTTTGATGTTTCTCTAGAAATTATCGTGTTTTCTTTGATTACAAAATCCGCATTATTAACTGGTATATGTAGTATTGCCTACTTAGCCCCACCAATTGGCACATTTAAAGAGACAGAAAGCAGATCAGCAGTTGCTAGTACAGGGGTTGGGAGCAAGAAAGGGAGCACCTCTTAGGGCAACGAAAATGCTTTACCACTGGATTGTGGTGCTACCACATCACTCTATAATTTAATAAACCACTGAACTGTCCACTCACAATGGGTGAATGTTATGTTATATAAATTATACCCCAATAAAGGTATTTAAGTAAGTAAATATAAAGTTAAAGGGCAATTATCACCTAATATGTTAGTTGTAAAGCATGTTTTAAAGCATGTTTGAAGTTGCTAGATTTTGTGAAAACAGTGAAAGGGCTTTGAAAGATATGTCTTTCAAAGTAATACACAAAGTAAATAATATGACTAATTAAAAATAACACTGTACGCATTTTAAGGATTCTGTGATTGGTTCACCACTACTCCTAACACATACACACTGTCACTATCAGACACTCCCACAGAAATCCCCGCTTTGGTGAACTCGAGTCCCACAGCTTCCTCATTCCATAGCCAAGTTCTCCTCGGAACTCCCTCAGCGGAACACACTGCCATGGAATAGACAAGAACAGGCTTTAGAGCCAGTCATGTGTTCAAACCTCACCTCAGCCACATACCACTACATGTCCGGAGGCAAAGTATTTACCCCCGAGGTCCTCCTTTTCTAGAAGGTGGGAAGACAGGCATGAGGCAGAAAGATTAGCCCTACACTGAGCGAGCCTAGTCATATCCTCCACACCTTTCCACAGCCAGGTACCCCAAATCCTCCACACAGGCTCCTCTGCTCCCCCAGCACTTCCATGTAGTAATTCATGAAAGTGCCTTCACTTACCTTGACTTTGGGCTCCTGGAGGACAGGGACCAGGTACATCTCTTTCAAACTTCGGGTTGGAGGTGTTCAAGAAATATTTAGTGAAAATGTCAGCTATTCCCACCTTTCACCGAGTGAGCTGTTTTTCACAATCACTTTCAATGAAGATTGTATCGAACATGATTGCCAGCGTTGACTGGGCTTATCTGGCTGGCTAGGCTGGTGTCCCCTTCCTCCCTCACTGCTGTGGGCTCGGTCGAAGAAGACAGCCTTTCTCCATGGAGGAGAGGACCGTTCTCCAGTCAAAGGTATGCAAGCGTAGCTCTGCTCCCCTGACAACACCTTCAAACAAGCCCTCGGGAAATGTATGAGGATGAGCTACTGTCCATACTGGCACTGGAGTTTCTGTTCTATGCTAGACTGCTCCTGACAGCCCTAGCCTGTCTTACTTATTTTCTTATGGAAACAAATATTAACATGTGCCAACATGAAGAAATAGCCAATTTTTGGCCACTGAATGGAGCTTTTTCTTAGTGCAAGGCCAACTGTTCCGTAATGGTTGGACCTTAATGATATGTTCTAATCAATTAAGTTAATCAATCTAAATTCATTATTTCACTCCCTATAGTCTGAGGTTAGTGAACACCATTAGCTAATAGAGTCAATAAATAAATATTTTAAAGAGAAAATGTCTTTTTCCAAAAGTTTTGCTGAAAACTGTTGCCAATTGAATAATGTGCTCACAATATTTTGTCATTCCCAGGCCCATCTCTACAGCCAATCCATAGCTAATATGTTTTGGAAGCCAATTCTAGCATGTCATAATTGCAAGAGTTTCATCAAAAGGTTGATGGAACTTGGGGACTCAACAGGGTTGAGTCACACATGTAGTCACCTATTGGGAATGGCTGAAGGCATTTCCCCAAACCTGAAAAGGGATGATTGCTGGCTGCCAGACTGCTCAGGGCATCTTAATCTACATGTTATTGCCTCCTACTGGCCAAACACCTGAACAGCCATAGGCTAATTTTCCCCATTCTGACCATGCCTCTGTATACAAACCCTGGCCCTTTGAAGTGTATATCTCTGCCTTGCCTCAGGACAAATTGTGTTAATAAAAAGCATGGGGTCCTGAGACAAGAGAACTGAGATCTTAGTTTCCTTTAAACTTGGCTCCTCTGACCCCCTAATGCCTTTCAAAATTATGCTTCGTCTCTGGACTCCTATTTAATCTATGCACAGGCTTCTCCAGATTGCTGAACCCTTCTTAATGCTGGAATAAGAACCCTGGCAAATACGTACTGTGAGCAAGATATAAAACTTTGCTATGTAGAGTAACCCACTGACATCTGGGGGTTATAATTTGTAACCATAGCATAATTTACTGACAGTGGACTAATGCAGAAAGCTACCTATAGATATTTCATAATCTCCTGCTGGCCTTTGTCACATCACAGACATATAATGAAATTTGAAGCTCATTCTTTGAAAGCAACAATAAAAGATTTTTTAAAAATATGTCATAGTGTTATATCTGGTGGGATAACACATGGAGAGCACCTAGGATTGTATGAGTTCCTCCCACCACAACTCCTTCCCTTCTCGTTTTATTCCCACTTCCATGATGGAGGTGGGAAACCACAGGCAATGTCTACTACAGTCTTGAATTTTTTCTAGACTGGTGATATGGACAGATCTTACACAGTCCCTACCTTATAAAGCTTCTAGACTAACTTCTACTACAAAATGTACCATATGCATGCTTATTTCTTCACACACTAAAGTACTTTTCCAGCATCCAAATGGAAAGCTAGGAAATGTGATTAGGATGTGTCTTGGAGCTGGAGACAAGCCATTGTTCATCATTTTCTTACTCCCCACCACTGGCCAAACACTTGAACAGCCATAGGCTAATTCCCCCATTTTGACAATGCCTCTGTATAGGAAGCCCTGACCCTTTGAGTGTATATCTTTGCCTTGCCTCAGGCACCCCTCCTCCTATACACACTATGGGGCCCCCACCTCCAGCTGATACTCCCTGACCCTCCTGACTAGTTTAGATTGCCCTCTTCAGTATTTCCCACAACACCCTGAATTCCCTCTTCTCCCAATCATTACTTCTCCCAATCATTTACTAGTTTATGAACTGGTCTTTCCACTAGATCCTACAATAGGTAAAAGGAGAAGTTATGTCTTCTTTATTGAATTCTTAGAAGCTGTCTCATGCTTGGTACAGGGTGGGTGTTAACCAACATTATTTGAATGAATGAATAAATTTGATCAATTAATTCCTTCATAATGACTTTTGAGTTCTCACTGCAAGTTGATGAATTTGTTAGGCCATGTGCCTGGGGCTCCACTCAATCCTTATAGATGTTTTTTAATGGACAAGGAATTCTTCATTATGAAACTGACGTGTGATTTACATCTACCTACAATCTTAAAGCACTCATAGAGCCCCATGGAAATTCAAATGAACAAGCCACAAATTGAATTATCAGCTCCTAATTAAGCAGATGTTGACTTTCATTAATACTGGTAAAATATATCCCAGAAGTTAATTAATAGCTTGAGAAGGCAAGGTATTCTGAGGTATGGTCAGAAAAGTTTCCAAGTCTCATATACGCTTCTATAGTTGCTTACATTGCAATAACCAATGAGTTGGCAAGCTAATTTACTAAAAAAAGAACAGAATGAACTCAAATTTCCTGCATCTTTTGGAAGGACTCCAGAGTTGCCAGTGTCCTTACTTGCCCCTGAGATACCTAAAAATTTTGATCCTAGGAGGTTCTTTTTAAAGATGAGGAGTGATTCTTGGTCTGTTGATTTTTATATAACACCTCTATCATCAAACACATCAAACACATTGCAAAATAATGACTTGGAAGCACTATCTTTCTTTGGTAGGAAAACATCCTTCCAGCCCATCCTCCTGTTGGGTTTTAGCCCACTAAGTCTTTTCTCTTGGTGTAGTAGGATGAATAGAAGCAAGTCACAGTTCATAACTACAGTTTACCAACCTTCCTTTCTCTTTATCAGCAAAATTCCCCTTCACACCCACCACCCAGCCCCTGCTGATGCTGAGAGGCACTCCAGAAGGTAGTAAGAAGACACACATGTTTGCTTTCTGAATTGAAATAGGATTTCATTTGTTTTACAATTGCCAAGTTACCAAAAAAAAGAGAGAAAGCCTTCTCAATTCAGTAATAAGGCTGCACACAAGAAAGGCAAGTGTGAGGCAGGAATTTGGGGAACATGATGGGTTATCTACAGAGGTTCCAGCGTCCTTTAAACCCAAAGATTGTAGCAGGCTGTCTACATAACATATTGTTTGAATCAGACTTTCTATTTCATTTTATGGCTCCCCATCTCTTCTCTCCCATCTGCCAAGTTTGTAGTTCAAATAATTTGAGTCCCTCACTGCACCCTCCTGCCCCCCCCCCGCCAAAAAAACTACCAGGGAATCTACCTACATAAAACTTCAGGGTGCCCTGGCTGGTTTGGCTCAGTAGATAGAGTGTTGGCCTGCGGACTGAAGGGTCCCAGGCTTGATTCTAGGCAAGGGCACATGCCTGGGTTGGGGGCATGCAGGAGGAAGGCGATCAATAATTTTCTCTCATCACTGACGTTTCTATCTCTCTTCATCTCCCTTCCTCTCTGAAATCAATAAAAATAAAAATAAAAATATTAAAAAAAAACTTCAGGGTTTTGGAGCCACCCAAGTTCCTGAGAGGAAGTAAGCAATGAGCCCTCCAGAAGCTCCCGTCAGCAGTGCCAGGATTCTATATAAGGTCCCTCCCAAGCTACCTTTTCTGGCCTTCAGCAGGTGGCACTCCTGGAACAGAAGGAAGAGCAGGAAGCCCTCAGCCAAACTGAAATATCAGCCCCAACCACCCACCCCTTCTTTTCTTCTCTGCCCTCTCCACCTCTCTGCCCCCTTATCCTTCCCCTCCCTAATGTTCTCCACGTGTTCCTCATTCCTTCTTTTAGGAGCAGAAATAGTCTATTAGGGACTAGCTATAATAAGAAATATTAATCATGCTCTGTTAACCACGATGCTTCTGTTGTGATTAGAGAAAACACATTCTAACTTGGCTGAGAGTTGTACACCCTGGGACATATGAACTAACATCAGAATGCAGTCCATCTTCCTTTCCTATCATTATGGAAACTGCCTATCCTACGCAAAGATTTACAACCTCCTGGCTAAAATAAATGTCGTCCCAGAGGCACCCACCCTTTGCAACCTCCAGCCCCTACTGACTGTAATCTGGTCCTGGAGGGGCCAGGAGGCACCCGCCCTCTCTGACCTCCCAGCCCTCAGTGCCTGGAACCTGGAACCATTATACCTTGCCTACTTTCCCATGCCTGTCATTCTCCCTTTCCCACGTAATCTTTGCTCTTCTGCCCAATATAAGCAGCTGGCTGATGCGGAAGGGCAGAGCAGATTTTTGTGGATGACCTGCTGCTCTCCCATACTGCCCGCATTATTGGTATAAGCACACTCTGCTTTATTGGCTCAAATAGTAACAGGCAGCTCAGAACCCTTAGTTGTCTGGTTTCACTTCTTCCCTTCCCTCTCCTTAAAGCATCCATTGGAAGTTAACTGGAATTTTTCCCTCTGGGAGTGCAGAGGGTTTGCCTGGAGGAGCCGCAAAGGTAGGGTCCAAACCTGCCAGCTCTTCTGTCCCCACTCCTCTCTCCCCTTTCTCCCCTTCCCAGGCTGGCCCCAGAAGAAGCCAAGGAGTCTGCCTCTCCTGGCAATACCTGGCCCTTTCTCTGCCTGAGACTCAGCTCACAGCAGGCTCCAGAGGTGTGACCCTTTGTCCCCACCTCCAACCCCCCGGCAGGTTTATAGCGTGGACAGCGCTGCCCTCTAGCGACTCCAACCGAGAGCCCTAGGGGCGACATCAGCTCCAGAATTTCTCGTTTGCAGCGTAAGCAGGACCCGAAGCTCCTCGGAGCTGCGACCTCCAGGTCTCCTCCAGCACCGCCGCCCTCCCTGCACCCGCCTCACCTTGCCGCACACCCGCCCCTTCTCGGCTCCGGGGTGTGCGAGGCAGCTGCAGCCCGGCCGCCGCTCCACAGACCGCGCGCTCCTGCTCCTCTTCCCCGCGCTCGCCTCCCCGGCAGCCCAGTGCGCCTCGCTCTGTCTCCCCGCAGCCCGGGGCACCGGCGCGGCCACAGGGCGCTGGAGGGGACAGCACCCCGGGACTCAGCGTACCCCGCAGCCAGGTGTTGCGAGAAAAAGGAGCGGGTTCCGAGGGGGACCCCGGGAGCCAGCGGGACGCCCCAGTTCGCCCAGTCGACGCGGCTGATCGCACAGTCCGTCCACCAGGTGAGGGGAGCGCGCCCGACCCGCCGACCTCGGCTTCCCTGCCCACCCCCACCCCCACCCCCACCCCCATCCCCACCCCAGGCCCGGGGCTCGAGTTCTGCCCGGCGTCCTTTTGCTCTCCGGGGCGCACAGGCGACGGGATTGGGGCAGGAGCAGGGAACTACGGGGGTCGCCTGGGCAGGTGCCTGCCCCCTGGACCTCTTCCTCAGGAGCGCGTTTCTCGGGCAAGCTCCTCCCCCTCCCCAACCGTGTGAACTTGAATGTCGACGTGGTATATAACTGTGGTTTGTGAATTGTATCCTGCTCCCTTGCGCAAGGAGTTGAAGAGGCTTAAAAATGAAATCCATGGGAAAGGGGTTCTAGGGAGGAAAAACTTGAGTGGAAATCACGCGGAGGGGGGCTGTGTTTCGGAACACCTCTGGAGGAGGAGGCGATTTCAAAGCCCACGCTCATGGAAAACCTTTGATGGGAAAGGATGGCGGGGCTGCTCCAGCCCTCACACAATCATGGTGTGCTTAGTCCTGATAAAGAAAACACTCTGATGGGGAAGTGATGGTGCTGACTCGTTTTCTTAAATTACAAAATAAAGCTTGAAAGTGCGAGTGAAGAAGGGAACTTTTGTCTCAAGCAATTTCCACTCGAGGAAATACTGCAAGGTGGGAGACTAGCTCCCCTTCCTAGGGAAAACGAAAGCGGATGGAGGCTAAGTGGAAGTGGTTTCTGCTATCACGGGATCATAGATGGTTTTGCATTCTTCACATAGACTTTGTATGTTTCTGCCTGTGCCCAGTCTTGGAGAGGACCTTCTGTTCAACCCAGCCCTGCTTGTCCTTGGGTTAGAAGGATGAGGTCGAGGGTGTGAGCATCCCAGGGAGCTTCTTCCTAACCTTCCTCATTGTCCTGCACCAAATCTGAGTCCCCCGGGGAATAATAGCTGGAAAAATGGGTTGGAGGAGGGTGTTTTTCCCCAGTTATTCAGAGTTCTCCTACCATTCTTTTACCCTTAGCTCCAAGCAGTATATCCTCCTGCCCTGAACTTGACATTGCTCCAGAATACATATTTGCCAATAGTTTACACATTCAGACGTGACCTTAAACACCGGAGTGGGCTTGTGAGTCTGGGGCTTTCCTGAGGTGACCTTGTTACTGGTGTAGCAAGTAGGGGCCGCCGCCTGGCTCCCTGTGCTGCCATTTCCATGGGGAGCACCTCTGAAATCCCTTTGAAATACATATTCCAAATAAAAGAGGAGATTACGAGCCAGCCTTTCTCTTGTGGGTGCACTTGTATTCCTGCTGAATTAAATGGCATGACCCTGTCTTCCACAAATAACCGAGTGGAGGCATTGGAGGCCCACTTAGCAATTTCAGAAAGTATGCCTGCCTATCTTTTCCTCCCTTCAGAACTTTAGCCCCAGACAACAGATCTCTGAAAATGAAGTGGGGTACCTAAATGGGATTCAGCTCAATTTCTGTATCATGTTTACAGTCAAGTATGTTGCTTGTTTCTGAAATGGCTTGGCATCCCCACAACGAATCATTTTGCTGCTGAGGGGGGAGGGAGGTGGGGGCGAGTACTTTTGCTCAGGTATTTCATCACTAGTAGAGAGCTATGCAGAGAAACTCCTTCAACTCCTGATTCATCATTGTTGATAGAACTTAACGATTATGTCATCAGCACCTGATATGGGCTGTTGAAGCCCAGGGATTGCTACAGATTGCTGTATACATTGAGACTTGTGATGCTAGAGCTGGAGAGGCGCTCAAAAAATAATGCAGTCAAGACTGGTCCTCAGCAAATCGGTATATGCATGCCTACATATCCCTTTAAGTCAGTGGTTCTCAACCTTCTGGCCCCTTAAATACGGTTCCTCATATTGTGACCCAACCATAAAATTATTTTTGTTGCTACTTCATAACTGTAATGTTGCTACTGTTATGAATCATAATGTAAATATCTGATATGCAGGATGGTCTTAGGCGACCCCTGGGAAAGGGTTGTATGACCGCCAAAGGGGTCATGACCCACAGGTTGAGAACCGCTGAAATGAATTTCTTTGGAGGAAAATCACCAAGTTAGGTTTCTCAGAGAGGGTATTTAGGAAGAGACAACATCCAGGACACATCTCTAGCCCAGTTGGCACTGGGGTATGTTCCCACTCCCTGCTGCTTAGTGGGGTTATTATTAAAGAGCCAAGTGTGATGCGTCACTAGCAGCACCTTATCCCCACCTGGCTCAGGCTCCTCTTTGTCAACATATTACACCACCACCACCACCACCTCCACGACCACCACCACCACCACTGAGGTTTCAGATTTAAAGTGGAACCCTTTTCACAAACCTCAGGCCCCGGCACATTAGGTCACCTTCTCATTATTCAAACCTCCTATTCCCTACTTCTCACCTTCACACTCAGGTCGTTATTTTTCCATGTTTCTGTGATCCTTCTTGGAATTTTATTTCTATGCTACCTTTAAAAGTAAAAGATCTAAATCTAATACTTTAGTGTGGGGAGGCCTTCCCTCTATTCTATTGGATCATTTACATAAGAAGCTTGAGGCTGCTCAAGAGGTGAATTTCAACCAAGTAGGGATTTATTATTTATACCATATGTTATCAAGGCCATCTTTCAGGACAGAGGTGAATCTGGACATCTCATGCCTTAGGCTTCTTTCTTCTCCACCTCCCATACATTTATACATGTGAAATTATATGAAAATAAACTCCAGGGAAACACAGACAATGAGTATGCTAAATGGAGGAGGGGAGGATGGATGGACAGGAGAGAGAAAAGGGGGCAATGGAGCAGTGGGCAGCTCACTTCTTTGTTTTCTCCTCCTTGAGTCATTTTCTGGAACCAGCATTGTAGGCCCTAAAACCTGGGGCCCAGGTGAGTCAACTTACCAAAGTTCATCTTCCCGGGAATAAAAGGACTTCCATCAGTATCCAGTCTATTTTTTATGACTTGGCATATCTTTCAACTTTTGGTGAATTAAGAAACTGAGAGCCAGAATTTATAAAGATCATTCAGTCCAGTGGTATATTCCTGGATCACAACCAATTGGTAAAATCCTTGAGAATTCTAATACAGTTTAATTCTAATTTTATTAGTGTTTTATTTAGGGGGGGTGGGATGGGGGGGTGTCTCACCCACTATGGATTACCAATCACCTGGTTCACTGTGGTCCTTGTCCTAACAGATGTCAGTACTTTTTTCATGATTGTATTCCCCTAAGACGTGTGAAATGAACAATCTATAGCCCACAGAACATGTATAATATGTTCATTGTTAGAGTTCGCTCCTGTTGGTCAGTTCTCAACACATTCAGTTGTAGGATTAGGAAGACAAACCCCTTTAGAAAAACCTATGAAAACCGAATCTGCATCATTTTAAACTGCAAATTATATGAGGAATGAGTATCTCAAGATTTTGGTTATCAGAACAGACCAGATGGAAGGTCTTTATGAAAATCTGACATGAGAAGAAAAGCATTTTTAGAGCAAAAAGATAACATTATGAAAGATAGAAACCAGTAGCAGCAGTAACTTACAGTTTTAAACTCCCAGATTCTTCTATGACCCCGTCTACCTAAAATGCCAAAGTAAAGCAAAATCAGACCCCTTAGCTGCAGCTGATTCTTTATCCCAGTATCAGATAATCAGCTGGCATGTCCTGATATTTCCAAGGGATTTGTGAAGGCTCTGGCTTGAGGTTAAAGTAGGGTTTTGGTGGGACAGTTCCCCCAAGAAAGGCAAATCTGTGTCAAGCTTTGTATTCTTGGGAATCAAAGAGAAGCCAGAGCATCAGTGAGAAGTAAACTGCACCAAATGGATAGTGAGATTGGTAAGCAATACCGTCTAAAAAGTGCCTTCATCTACAATACCCTAATGATGTTCAGAGTTATCATAAGTCCAATCATCTGCACTGGGAGGAGGGGGACAGGAGGAAGGAACTAACATATGAGTGTCTGCTGTGCTTCAGGACCTGTGGTAAGAACTGCACATGTACTCTTCTATTTAATCCTCGCAAAAGCACTGCAGGGTAAGTATTATCAGCCCTACAACTTACTGATTCATTAAAACCCTGCATTTTTTATCCAAACACCTGACCTGCCATCCTTTTCAGAGAGCTACTAACAAGCAGAGTGAGTGAAGTGAGGGCACACAGAGGATTAGCTAAAGAAAAGGTTTGAGAAGTGTGCTGTTCATAGAGGAGATCATGTGAATTTGGACTTTACCCTGAAAACTTCCAGGAATCATTTTAAAATATGTATATTAAGAACAACGTACATACAGGAAAATATGCAAATCAGAAATGTTAAGCTCAGCAACTTTTCTGAAATGGAGCACACCCTTGTAAGTAACCACCAGCAAGATAAGAAATGGAACATCCCCACCACACAAGCTCCCTTCCTGTCCCCACCCAGTCAGGACTGCACCCTCCTCCCTAGATGTCACCACGACCTGCATTCCAATATCCTAGATTATTTTGAGCTTTATATACACATAAGTTGTACAGAATGATCTCTTTTGTGATTTAGCTCAATGTTTTACTCATAAGATTCATTTACATGTATGGTTTGGCCATTAGCTCGTTCATTCATTGTTGTTATAATATGGCATTGTACTGTACAAAGGTGCCACCGTTTCATTATCCATTCTGCTACTGATGGATATTTGAGGTGTTTCCAGGTTTCCACTATAATAATAATGCTTCATTATAGTATTTTAAGCTGTTGCCCAAAATAATTAGTTTGGTGTTATAGAGAGCTCACCTTGGCTGCAATATGGAGTGGAAGGGAATGGGTCTGGAGGAGGCAGGTACCATGAGAGCCCAAACCAGGCACTAGCAGTAGACATGGAGAGAAGGAAATGAACACAAGATGAACTGAGGCTGAGGGGAAGAAGGAAAGTAGGACATGCAGAGAGTAAATGGATGTAAGGAGTGAAGGAAAGTATGGCATGCAGGACAATTCCCAGGTTTCTAGACCTGGTAAATAATGTTTTCTTTCACCAAAACTGAGAACACGGGGAAATGAATAAGGACATATTTGTTGGATCTCAGAAGATTAAAAGAGCCTGGCCAGTGTGGCTCAGTGGTTGAGTGTTGACCTATAAACCAGGAGGTCAGGGTTCAATTCCCAGTCAGGGTACATGCCTGCCCGGATCCCCGGATCGCAGGCTCTATCCCCAGTAGGGGGTAGGCAGGAGGCAGCCGATCAATTATTCTCTCTCATCATTGATTTTTCCATCTCTCTCGCCCTTTCCCGTCCTCTCTTTGAAATTAAAAAAAATTTTTTTAAAGGTTAAAAGAATTGTCCAAGATGACTCCAAGTCTGTATTTCTGTTGCAAAGCACTTTGTTTATCCCCTGGCTCCCCCCATGCCCCTTCCTCCTGCAATAGCACCCCTCACACCCCCACTATGTAATGGGCAGGCACCTAAGAAGGAACTACTACTACTACTTCACATTTCCTGAACTGTCACCTATGAATCATTTGCTTTTCCCTTCAATTTTGTCTCCTTTTAGCAACATAATCATAAGAAAAGGAGATGATGATGAATCAGCTAAAACTTTTTTTTTTTTTTTTTTTTTTACCTTTTAAGATTACAAGAGAGAATTCAGGACAAGCGACTGGAAATAAAGGAAATAGCGTGTAGACGGCCCTGTGGTGTTCTTGTTGGTCAGGAGGACAGGCCCAGCTAACAAACGTGCAGGGAGGCAGGTTCCAACACTCCCTGGAAGGACTGTCTACACTCTCCCAGAATGCACTTGGGCTGCCGAGGAGGTGTGGCCTCGGGGTCACTGGGAAGTGCAGTGTCTTTGGGGGCACGTCACAGGTTGGGTTTTCCTTACTCTAAGAAGGACACACTCTACAGTGGGACTTACTGTGCAGGATGTTTATTAGGGAATGCCCTTGGGAATCACACTGGAGGAAGGGAAGGAGGCAGGATTGGTCAGAGGGAGAAGTTGAGCTGCAAAGTGGACCCTGAAACAGGCTCAGCCAACCCCATGGTGGTGGTGGTGGGTGGGTGTGTGTGTCTCTGAGTTAAAATAATGCAGCAGAGTTGTCCCAAACTAGGTCAAAAAGATTGGGCTTTTCAAAAAGATTGATGCTTCCTGCATCAGCAAGTGAATACAGGCTGTGAGTGACTGTCATGATCTTGGGGGAGGCACTTCTCTGCTACTGAGCACATCTTTAAAGGGCGGACAGTTGAAGGCTGTCTTGACCCAATCCCAGAAGCTGGGCTACAAGCCCTTTCTTTCTTCTTTATTACATGTACTTTTTAAAAATTATTAAATGTATTGGGGTGACTTTGGTTAACAAGGTTATATAGGTTTCCAGTGCACCATTGCCCTTTTTAGAGGAAAGATCTGGGTCGCATGTCTGTTCCATCCCAGGACATTTTTATATAGATTTCAATGGCAGAGGACTAAACCAGATAGCTTTCCAGGCTCCTTCCAACATTGACTTATTTCATTATACCAAGGTTTCCAAGCCATTGAGAAGTTACAAACTGTTCTAAGTAATTTGCCTTTCATCTCTCCTCCCTTCCATTTCAGCAAGTGAATATACCATTCAAAGTGGATGGGTGGCGAGACCCCTTATAATAAACATACATGGCTCCTTGACGCAAATTTCTCACATGAAGGTAGAGAGGGTACACTGCCAACTGTCTTCGGAAGGAATTTTTAGATGATCATAAAGGGACTGTGTGTGTGTGTGTGTGTGTCTGTGTCTGTTGGTAATGCCTGTATTTAATGCTTTAAAAAGAGTTCACCCTAACTGCTCCATTATGATTGGACCTGCACTACAATTGAAACATAACTGAAAAACTGCTCGTAAAAAACCTTTCCTTACTATCTCAGCCTATTCGACTCAGTAACACCGTGCCCTGCAAAGGGGTTTTGTGCTGTACGCTTTTGACAAAGGACTGGCTGGTACTTGTCAGCCTGAAGGACCTCTCAGCAGATTCTGCTGGGAAACCCTGTTCTCACAGCAGACACAACAGCCCCTGAACTGGAGACGCTGCCTCTGACCTTGGGATTCATTCCATCTTTGCCTTCAATTCTGGGGGTGCCACTCTGGCTCCCCGACAACTGCACTTAGTGGATTCCTACCAAGAGCCACAAAATGTTTATGGCCCGATCCCAGCTCCATTCTTGAGTATTGTTTGCTTTTTATCCCATAGTTTGGTCTTCTTTCAGAAATAGTGTTAGCGTCTGCAAAACATTATTATAAAAGAAACATGGTCTTTTAAGAAAATGTCATGGTTTGGGGGGCCTTGTTGTGTTAGTTTTCTGTAACATTTTTACTTCAATTCTTCAGTTTGCTTCTATTGTTTGTAATCTTATGCTCCACTCACTTTGTTCTTATACCTGAAGTAGATTTTTTAATTGCTCTGTGCCTCAGCTCTGCTATCTCTAAAATGTGAGTGATAATTCCTGCCTTGTAGACATACTGTGAGGAATAAAGAAAAGGTAGTGCAACATAGGCTGTGAGAAAATGTTTGTATTATTACAACTATTATCTTTATCATTATTCTTGTGCCATAGAAATAATGTGAATTTAGGTGAGGAATGTGATGCTGGCCTTGCAGAAAATGGAGAGATGGGTCCAGGCTGAGTTCCACTGCCCTGAACCCTATTAGCAGGAACTTTATTATTATTATTATTATTATCATTTTAAATTTTATTGTTTAAGGTATTACAAATAGTAGTACATATATCTCCCCCCCCCACTTACCTCCCCCTGGCCTGCCCTACCCCCCAAGCACTTGCCCTCATTCCCTCGACCCCAGTGTCTTGCATCTGTTGCTTGTGTTTATATGCATGCATACAAGTCCTTCGATTGATCTCTTACCACTCCAACCCTCCCCTATCTTTCCACTGTAGTTTGATAGTCCATCCAATGCTTCTTTGACTCTGTCTATTTTTGTTCAACAGTTTTTAATGTTATTTATTATCCATAAATGAGTGAGATCATGTGGAATTTATCTTTCACTGACTGACTTATTTCACTTAGCATAATGTTCTCCAGTTCCATCCATGCTGTTGCAAATGGTAAGAATTCCTTCTCTCTTTTTTTTGCAGCAGTACAGTATCCCATTGTGTAGATGTACCACAGTTTTCTAATCCATTCATCTGGCAGGAACTTTTCTCTTACTTGCTAAATGTTGTCTCTGATCAGGTATGTTCTCAAGCTCCAGAGAATGCCTTTGGGTGCTACTTACTCCAGCCACTGAATCACACACTGGATTTATTTATATCCCTCTTTTATAGATGTAGGAGAAGAAACCGATCCTAGCATGTGACTGGAGTTCCAATTGCTCTGCACTCAAAAAGTCACAATTTCTGCATGCTCTGTAGTGGTGCCTCTCAAACCTTTGTGTGCAGAAGAAACACCTGGAAAGCATACTAAAACTTAGGTTCCTGGTCCCCACCTGCAAACCTATTGTCGGTAGGGTAGAGTGAGGCCAAGAATTTACATTTTTCACAAACACTCAGGTGATGCTGATGCTGCTAGTCTGCAAACCACATTTTGGGGCCACAGATCTGCAGAGGTCAGCATGACATAGAAAACTTGACTGAGTGAAGGCAACCTTCATGGGGAAAGCAAACTGACTTTGAAAAAGGCAAGAATTCACATCGATAAGCCAATCGGTGCTCCTCTCAAAGGCTGTCAGAAGCTTATAAAATTCAATATATAGTCATATTTCTATATATATATATTCAATAGTATATATATTCAATAGTATAGTATTTCTATATATATATTTCTATATATATATATTCAATATATAGTCATATTTTTTTAAAAAACTAGCAAACTGGAAATAGAAAAACTAAATTTCTTAATAAACTAGAAATACAGGGTGTCCCAAAAAAATGTATACACACAATGTCTATAGATTCAATTATATTTTGAAAATGAAATGTATTTTAATGAACGCTGCCTTTATAATTATTTGAAGTGTGTATACATTTTTGGGATACCCTGTAAAACAGAACAGTTTTTCACAATAAGAACATCTTTCTGAAACAATAGCTAACATCATGCTTATTGGCAAAGCACTATAAAGATAAAACAACTACCATTATTTAACACTCTGAATGTTTTGATCAATGCACTAGACAGAAAGCAAACAAAAAGAAAAAAGGTAACAAAAAGAAGAGAAAAAAAGAAAAGGAAAGAAAAGAAAGGTGTTATAAATTATAGATTTTAGTCAGGCTGTATTATTATTTACAGATTATGGAAGGGATCATTGAGACCTATCTTTTTTTTTTTTTTTTTTGGTAATTTATCTTTATTGTTGAAAGTATTACAGATGTCCCTTCCCCCGCCC
>PVJC01026780.1:0-12584 GCA_004026665.1 Murina feae
ATGATTTTATAAGGAGTAAAACCCAGGGTGTAAGGAGAGTTCCTCACCCTGTAAAGGGCATATGGAAGGAGAGCCACCCAGTCCCCGCCAGTCTCCATGGTTAATTTGGTTAGGGTCTCTTTTAGAATTCTATTCATCCTTTCTACCTGTCCTGAGCTCTGGGGTCTATAAGCACAATGCAATTTCCAATTTGCCCCAATAGCTTTGGCTACTGCCTGTATTACCTGTGACACAAATGCTGGCTCACTGTCAAACCCTATCATAACAGGAAAACCATACCTGGGTAAGATGTCTTCTAACAGCTTCTTAGCTACCGTCTGAGCTGTCTCATGCTTGGTTGGGTAGGCCTCTACCCATCCAGAGAAGGTATCTACAAACACTAAAAGATATTTATAGCCATACTTCCCTGGTTTAATCTCAGTGAAGTCGACCTCCCATTGTGCTCCTGGTTTGGTTCCTCTGAGCCTGGTCCCTTTTTCACTTGATTTGGCCCTTGCATTTGTAAGCTGACAGGTCTTGCAGGCAGACACAATCTGATTTATTTTAGTATCCTGCTGGTGAATTTTGATTCTGGCATGTCGGATTAAGTCCTTCATCTTCCAGGTTCCCAGGTGAGTAGACCGGTGCATATGCTCTAATACCGCGACCCCAAGTTGGTCCGGTAATATAAGCTCCCCTTCTGGCATATGCCACCATCCCTTTATCTCCTGTGCTCTGGGGAGTGTTCTGATACGTTGTAACACTTCTTGGGAGTATTTGGGCTGGTCTAGTAATACTGGGTCCCCTGGGTCTGGTAACTGTAAGGCCATGGCTAAAGACAGCTTCCTCTTTCTCAGTCCAGTCAAATGCCCTCCCCTCTTTGGTAGCTTCATATAGGGGCCTGGCGATTTTGGCAAAACCCGGTATCCAGAGGCTGCAGTATCCAGCTGATCCTAGAAATTCCCTTACTTCTCTTCGAGAGGTGGGAGTAGGGATTTGTAAAACAGTTTCTTTTCTGGCATCTGATAACCGCCGCTGTCCACCCTCTAGGATGTATCCCAGGTAGCTCACCTTCTCTCTGCATAACTGTGCCTTCTTCGCGGATGCCCGTTATCTGGAGGCCCCCAAGGTGACCAGTAGATCTTGGGTCCCTTGCTCACAGTCCTTGACCATGTCAGCAGCAACCAGGATATCATCCATATACTGGAGAAGGGTGAGGTTGGGGTGCTCCCTTCTGTACTCACCCAAGTCCTCGTGCAGTGCCTCGTCGAAGATGGTGGGTGAGTTCTTGAATCCTTGAGGCAGTCGTGTCCAGGTTAGTTGTCCACTGTAACCCTCCTCTGGATCGTGCCACTCGAAGGCAAACAGCGGTTGGCTCTGGGGTACCAGCGGCAGGCTGAAGAAGGCATCTTTTAAATCTAATACAGTATACCAGACTTGGGAGGGCACCAAAGAGCTCAGGAGAGTATACGGGTTGGGCACAGTCGAGTGTATGTCCAAGACTTTCTTATTTACTTCCCGGAGGTCCTGCACCAGCCGGTAGTCACCTGTGAGAGGTTTCTTAACCGGTAACAAGGGAGTGTTCCAGGCAGACTGGCAAGGGACTAAAACCCCTAGACTTCTCAGCCTTCGGATGTGTGGCTGAATTCCCCTTCGGGCCTCTTGGGACATGGGGTATTGCTTGACTCTCACTGGGCCTTCTCCTGGTTTTAGTTCTACCAGGACCGGGGCCCTGTGGATAGCCAGCCCCACTCCTCCTGTCTCTGCCCAAGCTGTTGGGAATTCTTGAAGCCATTTGTCCAAGCTGCCCTCTACTGGGGAAGCTTGCTGATGGAGGCGATACTCATCCTCCAACTTCATGGTCAGAATCTGTATGGGGCGGCCCTTCCCATCAGTGACATGAGGCCCCCCTTGTCTGAAGGTTATCTGAGCTCCAATTTTGGTCAGCAGGTCCCGTCCCAATAGGGGGTAGGGGCACTCCGGTATCACCATAAAGGAATGGGACACTCAACCCATTCCTAAGTCCACTGTCCTTCGGGTAGTCCATGAATACTGGCTCATACCGGTTGACCCTTGCACCCAGGACTTTTTGTTCGCTAGTTTTTCTTGTGGAGTGCGGAGAACCGAATGTTGTGCCCCAGTGTCGACAAGGAAATCAACAGGAGTCTCCTCCACTCTAAGAGTTATCCTGGGCTCGGGGAGGGGGTCTGAACCCCGACTCCCCTAATCACTCAGTTCATCCATCTCCAAGACTTTAACTCGGCTCATCCTGTCTCCCTTCTCACCAGCCTTCTTTGGACATTCTCGTGACCAGTGCCCCATTTCCTTGCAAAATCTGCACTGATCCTTCTGCGGTCTCCATCTCCCCTCTTGGGTGATCCACTTACCTCTTCCTCTGTCGTCCACAAGCTGTCGGAGACGATGTTCTCAATCCCTGAGGGAATCTGCAGTTGTAGCCAGCAGGACCCTGGCCATGTCTCGAGCCTGTCTGCTGCTGGCAGCTGCCACGGCACGAGTTTGTCTGTCTTCCGGAGACTCTCGGTTGTTGTACACTTTCTCTGCCACTGCCAGTAGATCCTGTAAACTCCTGTCTCCTAACTTCTCTACTCTCTGTAGTTTCCTTTTAATATCTGTAGCCGATTGATTTATAAAGCTCATAATAACAGCCACCTTGTTGTCAGGAGCTTGTGGATTCATGGGAGTGTAAGTCTGGTATGCCTCCATGATCCACTCTAAAAAGGCAGCTGGAGACTCATCCCTTTCCTGTATGACATTCCCTACTTTGACCAAATTAGTTGGCTGTCTAGCAGCCATCCAGAGACTCCCCATTAGAGTCTGATGGTAGACCTGGAGCCTCTCCTTACCTTCTGCCATGTTGAAATCTCATTCAGGCCTAGTTAAAGGAAAAAAGAGATCTATCTGGACCGGGTTAGAGGTTGGGTTTCCGTCTGCGCCTGGGACAACTTTCCGGGCATCATTGAGGATCCTCTCCCTCTCTTCAGTCTGAACAGGATCTGTAAAAGCTGCTGGCAGTCGTCCCACATTGGCTGGTCAGTAAAAAGGACAGAGTCTAACAAGTCAATAAGCCTAGCCGGTTTCTCAGAGAACTTATGATTATGATTCTTCCAATTGTAAAGGTCACTGGTGGCAAAAGGCCAATAATGATGGGGCTGGTCACCATCCGGATCTGGGGACCCTGCAACTCACAAAGGCAGGGTTGTAATAGTAGAGTCAGGGGCTATAGTTAATAACTCCCTCTGGGCTCTTTGTCTAGTAAGGGGCGGGCTTCCCACTGGAACCGCAACCGCAACCGCTCCCGGAGCCCCGCCTCCCAACATTCCTGGAGCTCTGCCTCCCAGCATTGGAGGCTCACCCTTCTGCAGGCCTCTAGGGGGCTCATATGGGGGAGGAAAGATTAGTTCTTCAGTCCCTCCCTGCAGGACAAGATAAGGAGGGGCGGATGGCTGCGTATATCTCCTTTCCTCCTCTTTCTTCTTAGTCTCCTGTAGGGCAAGAACAGGGTCAGGCAGAGGGGAAGGAGGAAGGAAGGGTTTCAGCCACAATGGCGGCATCTCCACGAGGTCCTGCCAGGTATCAATGTAAGGAAGTTGGTCAGGATGGCCTTGGTTGGGCCGACATATGATGCCCTTGACCGGTGAATGGTAGGGAGATCATATGTTCCTCCTGATGGCCACCCGACCTGAAAAGTCGGCCACTCGCTGGAACAGAAAACCTGTCACCGGTCCCGTCGAACCTCCACACTGAGTTTGGCAGCCCTTTCCCGCACATCCTTAAAATGATCCATCATACTACTTAAAGGCGTAAGCTGAGTCTGCCTCACATCGACCATCAAGCGAGTCCACAGATTGAGACAGAAAAACATGACCATGGACAAACCGAGGACCCACACATAAAGAGAACAGTCTTCCATCCTCACAGAAGCAAAGCTAAAAACAGAAGAACAGGTCACTAGATTTAGACCCAAACAAATTTACTGGCTAAACAATTTTAAGCCAGCAACAAAGATGCACATGTAAACAACAAAGACAAATTAACCTTAATTCAATACGGCAGAGAGCAGGGCCCTTTATCTCCCTGCCCTGCAAAGCTGGGAATCCCGCCCCTGAATGGCAAATTCAGAGGGTGGGAGGCTGAAGCTTCCTAAGATGGCGGCCTGCACGAACTCCATGTGCGTTGCCCCAGGTCAAGCAGCTTCCCAAAGCCGGCGGTGCTAATTAACCACTAGTGAGGGAAACAAAGAAACACCTCTACACCTGCGCGTTTACTTCACAGAAAAACAGCAGAAGTTTCAGAAACACTCAGTAAACCAAATAGACCAATTAAATCTCCATAAAACACAGAAACAGACAACCTTCCAACTCCGTGGAAGCAAAACCGGAAAGGGAGCAACCTGTCTCATTTCAGACCCTACAGAAGCAAGCCCTTCTCTCCGGTCTGAAATCCTGGAGGGGAATTCCAGTCCTTCCGATCTTAATTCATGGAGAGGCATGTGCCATCTCTCCAGATTCGTGGAAGGCCACTTCCGATCCCTCCTGGGAAGCATGGAACATCTTCCAGCTTCCTGCCTGCTGTAACTTATTCACCAGCAATGTCTCGTCTAAGTTCTTTCAGGCATAACCATTCCAGAAATGAGCTCACACCAAATTCACACAAAAATACGGACAAGATGGACAAGACATACAAGATGCATACCACGGTCAATCAGGCTCTCTGGTTCGGGGGTCCCTCGGAGGTCTTGGGGATCCTGGCGAGACCCCAAATGTTGTGCATAAATATCCAATGCAATGCCCAGGTGTTATAATCCCCAAGAACCACGAGGGAGTCCGATTCCAATGTAAGAACAAAAGAACCTTTACTTGAGCTAGTCGACTCAGGGCTTTGTCACAAGCTGGCCATCGCAGTGGCGCGGCAGGGAGGAAGACCCCAAGTCTCAGGAGGACGGGGGATTTATTGGGCTGGGAGTTGGTGGGTGGGGTAGTGTGTGATTGGTTGAAGGAAGGGTCAGGGTTGGTTGTGCAAAGGGGTGGGATGCAGTCAGACTTGGGTCATTTCCTCTGCATCTCTATTGGTCGGTTGGGAAAGGGTGGTTGAGCAACGGGGAACTTCAGGAGGTCTACTCCATCACTCGCAGTCTCTTCCGCATGTCCTCTCTCCCTGGTGCTAAGCAGCCGGCACGTTGTCAAAGTCTGAGGCTGCCATCTCTCACCCAATCAAGCTATGGGCCTATTTTTTCAGAGTTCCTTTCTGCCAGCAGTCACACAGGTCCCCCTCCCACTTGCAGATTTTGCTGGCCCCAAGGGCAGTGTACTTTGTGGGGTGCAGACTTCCCCTGAGCATGCACACACACGCGGTCCTCTCCCACCTGGATTACAAACTGCACTTTTATCTCGGTGAAATCTGACCTTTCTGTAGGAAGGTGCAAGACTCATCTGAGTCCTCATCTTTGTGGGATCTGGTGTTACTGGATTCCTAGCTGGTCCCTGGGTGCCTCTGTTGCAGGATTCCTGAATGTATAGGTTGTGATAATAGCCACTCTCCCCTTTAAGATGGTGCAGTCTCCTCCACAGAGTCACTGCTCCCGGAGAAATTTCAGCAATAAGTGGTTGCCCTGTGATCTACATCAGTCACCGGGCTGCAAACTGTCACTCCCAGCTGCATCTCCTGTGCCAATTTGGGCTGGATGTTACTCATTTCAGCTGCTCACCTGATCTGCTCCAGGACAAGATGCAGGACATGTCTGTCTATATGGCTGACATTTTTTCTCCCTCATTTTTGTTAGTTTTGGTGTGAAGACTTCAATTAGTTGATTCTTAGTTTTAATGAAAGGGCATAAGGATAAATATAAAAACAAAAAATACATATAATTTGTTAAAAGAAACTGTCATTTGATGAATCATAAAGTCTCTTTTTTTCTTTTATTTTGAGAGGCAGGGTTGTAGTTGCTTGGAAATCCTGAAAAATCTTTTGTTGCTGCATTTAATTGTATAGGTAATACCTCAGTACAACTTTTAATGTACAAATTCAGCTGTAGAATTGTGTGCCTCTGTGCTCGGAAACTCAACACTACTGTGTTCTCCTGTTTTCATAACTTCTTATAAGAATTGTATTGTTGTTTACCTGGATAATTTGTGGCACTATATTCAGAAATAATGTTCCAAATCTAAATATGAACACAGAATTATCTTGATTTAAATCATTTAGCCACTTTTCTTTGCTTACATGAAAAAAAAAAAAACACAGAGATAATACAGCTAGTACACAATGTCTTTCCTCTTCAGCTTTGGGTGACTCTACAGTCTTACTCTAGACTCCCTCCATACTGCCTCTTCCCTGCAGCTGCACCACATCATTTGCTCCTCAGATGGGCCTGTGAACTCACACTTGCTATCTCCTTCTCTGTCATGCCCTTTCCTTCTGACTTCAAGATACCATTCATTCTTGACAATACCACTTATCATTCACTGTGTGGAGCTCTCAGGCCCACCCAACAGAAACCTGCTATATTCTCAGTCTTTTAAACCCTTCTGTGACATTATTGTGGCTTCTATATTAGTATTTTCCCACTGTATTATAATTTACATGTTAAGCCTGGCACAACAGTGAAAGCAAGATATGTTTTGTTAAACCAAAAAGTCAATGGATGGAGAGAACCAAGATGGCAGCATGAGGTATATACCTAAATGCGCAGCCTCCCACAACTACATTATAAAAATACAACTATAAAGATAAAGGGCCATCCTCCAGAACCAAGGGAGGGGAAGCTTTACAACTGGAAGACAAGAGAAGGTGTGCATTGAAACTGAGTAGAAGTTCCCGGCACTAAAACTGAGAGGTACGGATGTGCGTGAAATGGGTTGGTGGCAGCACCTAGGTCTGTGGCTTAGAAGGAGGTTATAAACTCTGGGGTTGCACTGAATGCAATGCAGGCTGTCAGGCAATGAAGCAGAAGACGAGTGGTATTCTAGCAGAGCTGTTCGCAGTGATCACTGACATGGAGACTCTGGGACTCAGTGGCGTGCAGATGCCAGGGTGTGGAGACGCCAAATCTGGGAGAAGCCACGGAGTTGGTGGAGGGGCAGCCATTGTGGGTTGCTCCACCCTGGTGATTCAGACACCCTGCCCCACCCAATATACAACCCTGCCCAAGCTGTGTGCCTGCCTGCCTGCAGCATAACCTAAGGGACTGTAGCTGGAACAGAACTCCAAAAGTTCCAAAACCCAAACAATGAGGAGAAAGGCCTGGAGATCATTTCCTCCTAGTGATACCTCCCAGTGATAACTACAAGATTGTGCACCTAACCTTCAAAGACATACAAACAAGAGTGTCCTCCTCAGGTGATTGGGGAGGCTGAATCAGTGGGCCCTATAGGACACCTAGCATAGAAAGCCACTCCATCAATGCAGAGAAGCAGCCAAAATGTGGAGACAAAGAAATAGGTCACAAATGACAGAAAGGGAGGAAAGCAAACTGCTAGATATAGAGTTCAGAACTATGTTTTTAATGTTTTTCAAGAATTTTCTAGAACACACCGATAAACTTAGTAATATTATACAGAGATCCAACAGCAGGCTAGAGCTTTGCAATAATCAAGTCAAAGATTTGAAACATGAAAAAGTAAAAAGCACCCAACTGGAAGAGAAAAAAGAAAAATGAATCCAGAAGTGTGAAGATAGTGTAAGGAGCATCTGGGACAACTTTAAGTGCACCACAATCAGAATTATAGGGGTACAAGAAGAAAAGAGAGAGCAAGAGATTGAAAACCTATTTGAAGAAATAATGACAGAAAACTTCCCCCACCTGGTGAAAGAAATAGACTTACAAGTCCAGGAAGTGCAGAGGACCTCAAACAAAAGGAATCCAAGGAGGACCACACCAAGACACATCATAATTAAAATGCCAAGGGCAAAAGACAAAGGGAGAATATTAAAAGCAGCAAGGGAAAACAGTTAATTACCTACAAGGGAGTACCCATATGACTGTCAGCTGATTTCTCAACAGAAACTTCACAGGCCAGAAGGGAGTGGCAAGAAATATTCAAAGTGATGCAGAGCAAGAACCTACAACCAAGATTACTATACCCAGCAAAGGTATCATGTAAAATTGATGGTCAGATAAAGAGCTTCACAAACAAGAAAAAGCTAAAGGAGTATATCATTACCAAACCAGTATTACTTAAAATGCTGAAGGGTATTCTTTAAGAAGAGGAAGAAGAAAAAGGTAAAGATAAAAATTATGAACAACAAAGTGACAATAAATACATATCTATCAACCAGTGAATATAACAATTAAGTCAATAGAAATATCTGATGAACAGAATAAACTGATGAATAGAATAGAAGTAAGGACACAGAAAGGGAATGGACTGACAATTCTCAGGGGAAAGGGGACATGAATGGTATGGGAAGAGACTGGACAAAAATCTTACATCTATGGATGAAGACAGTGGTGGGGGTAAGGGCATGGGGTGTGGGGGGGGCAGGTGGAGGGGAGCTATGGGGTTTAAAAAAAAGGAACATCTGTAATAATCTGAACAATAAAGATTTAATTAAAAAATAGTCAATAGATGATACCTAACTCACAAAGTTGTAAAACAATGAATATGGAACTCTTTGTAAGCTATTAGACACAAAATTGCTATTTATGTATTTATTGAACTTCTAACCAAATGATCAGCATGCAAACCAGATAAGATCACTCCAGAAAAACATTTTTATTTATTATTATTTTTTTATTGATTAAGATATTCAAATGTGTTCTTATCCACCCAATGTTGCCTCATCCACCCACTACTGCCCTCACCCTCACCCCCTGTTGTCCACATCCATCGCTTATGCTTATATGAATGCATACAAGTCCTTTGATTGATCTCTCCCCCTAACTCCCCCCCTAACCTTCCCTCTGAGTTTTTATTTTTTTCAGAAGAAAAATAAACTTTATTTTAATGCATTGATTTTTCAGTCAGATAACAAAACTAATAATAAATAGCAATCTTATTTAAAGATTATGGTGGTGGGAGTCCTGTAGTTTCAATGCATCAAAAGTCTTTGTTGAGTCACTACATGATGCCACACAAAACCAAAGCACATAAAGGTCATATCAAAAGCATGATTCTTGCAGCAGCAGAATCATTGGGATAGAGTATGGAGAAAACTTTTTTTATTTTCTAATGGCAATGATTCTTGTTTAAATGAAAACAAGTGTGAATCTTCCCAGTATCTATATTAATTAATGGAGGACAGTTCTGTTAAGAAAAAGAAACGATGAACTGCCATCATGACTTCAAGTTCATTCAACAGGACCAATAGCAACAACCATATATTGGTTTTCTAAATTTTAACCATCTGTTACATTTACAGTTGACATTGTTTTGAGTAGCTCTCTTAAATGAATCCACTAGTAATTCAGAACCTCTGTCAGATACAACATTTTTATAGGAGCATAATTTACTTTACCTTAAACATTTTATTTGGTGGTAGTTGTAGTATAGTGGAAAGGAATAGTACAGAAGAATTCTATATACTTTTGTTCTTTATCAGTTTTCCTTAAGGTCAATATTTTGCAAAATGATAGTACAATATCAGAACCAAAGTATTGATGTTGGTGTAGTCATGAACAGGACATTTTCCTTCCCACAAGGATTGGTTATGTGGTGCTCTTTTTCCCCCCTTTATTGACTAAGTTATTACAAATGTTATCTTATTGCCCCAATATCCTCTCATCCCCCCACTCCTGCCCTCACCTTCACCCCTCTTGTCCACATCCATCACTTATGCTTATAAGCATGCATACAAGTCCTTTGGTTGATCTCTCTGGCTCATCATAACCCTCACCCTCCCCTACATTCCCTCTGAAATTTGAGCATATCCTTGCTTCTCTGTTTCTACATCAGTTTTTGTTCATTGGATTATGTTGTTCATTATAATCCACAAATGAGTCAGAGCATGTGATATTTATCTTTCTCTGACTGACTTATTTCACCTAGCATAATTCTCTCCAGTTCCATCATGCTGTTGCAAATGGTAGGGGTTCCTTCCTTTTTACAGCAGCATAGTATTCCATTGTGTAAATGTTCCACAGTTTTTTAATACACTCATCTGCTGATGGGCACTTAGGCTAATTTCAATTCTTAGCTGTGGTAAATTGTGTTGCTATGAACATAGGAAAGCATATATCCTTTCTGATTGGTGTTTCTGGTTTCTTGGGATATATTTCTAGATGTGGTATCACTGGGTCAAATGGAAGTTCCATTTTCAGTTTTTTGAGGAAACTCCATATTGTTCTCCACAGTGGCTGCACCAGTCTGCATTCCCACCAGAAGTTACAAGGGTTCCTTTTTCCATACAACCTTACCAGAATTTTTCATTTGTTGATTTGTTGATGATAGCCATTCTGACAGGCATGAGATTGTGCCTCATTGTTTTGATTTGCATCTCTCAGATTATTAGTGACTTTGAGCATGTTTTCATATGTCTCTCAGCCTTATAATGTCCTCTTTTGAAAAGTGTCTATTTAGGTTCTGTGCTCATTTTCTGATTAGGTTGTTTATCTTTCTTTTGTTAAGTTGTATGAGTTCCCTGTAATTGTTGGAGATTAAACCTTTGGCAAAAAAAAAAGATCATTGGCAAATATGTTCTCCCATCCAGTGGGCTTTCTTGTTGTTTTGTTGGTGGTCTCTTTTGCTGTGCAGAAGCTTTTTATTTTGATGTAGTCCCATTTGTTTATTTTCCCTTTAGTTTCCAGTGCCCTAGGGGCTGTGTTAGTGAAAAAATTCTTTTGGCATATGTCTGAGATTTTGCTACCTGTGGATTCCTCTAGTATTTTTATGGTTTCCCATCTTACATTTAAGTCCTTTATCCATTTTGAGTTTATTTTTGTGTATGGTGTAAGTTGGTGGTCTTATTTCATTTTTTTGCATGAGTCTGACCAAATTTCCCAGCACCATTTATTGAAGAGACTATCCTGGCTCCATTGTATGGTCTTTCCTCCTTTGTCAAATATTAATTGAGCATAGTGGTTTGAGTCAATTTCTGGGTTCTAAATTCTATTCCATTGGTCTATCTGTCTGTTCTTGTGCCAGTATCAGCAGTTTTGAGAACAGTGGATTTGTAATACAGCTTGATAACTGGTATTGAGATCCCTCCTACTTTGTTCTTCTTTCTCAGGATCTCTGCAGCTATTCGGGGTCTTTTTAAAAAAAATCTTTATTGTTGGTGGTCTAGTTTCATTTTTTGCATATATCTGTCCAATTTTCCCAGCACCATTTATTGAAGAGACTATCTTGATTCCATTGTATGTTCTTGCCTCCTTTGTCAAATATTAATTGAGCATATTGATTTGGGTCGATTTCTGGGTTCTCTATTCTATTCCATTGATCTATATGTCTATTCTTGTGCCAGTACCAGGCAGTTTTGAGAACAGTGGCTTTGTAATATAGCTTGATATCTGGTATTGAGATCCCACCTACTTTGTTCTTCTTTCTCAGGATCGCTGCAGCTATTCGGGGTCTTTTTTTATTCCAGATGAATTTTTGGAGAGTTCGTTCTAGGTCTGTAAAATATGCTATTGGTATTTTAATGGGGATTGCGTTGAATTTATAGATTGCTTTGGGTAGTATTGACATTTTAATGATATTGATTCTACCAATCCGTGAACATGGTATGTTCTTCCATCTGTTTATGTCTTCCTTTATCTCTTTTTTCAACGTCCTGAAGTTTTCTGAGTAGAGGTCTTTTACCTCTTTAGTTAAGTTTATCCCTAAGTATCTTAGTTTTTTTGGTGTGATGGGATTGTTTTCTTAGTCTCTCTTTCTGTACATTCACTATTGGTGTACAACTCACACCATACACAAAAATAAACGCAAAATGGATAAAGGACTTAAACATAAAATGGGAAACCATAAAAATACTAGAGGAATACAAAGGCAACAAAATCTCAGACATATGCCAAAGCAGTTTCTTCACTGACACAGCCCCTAGGGCATTGGAAACTAAAGAGAAAATAAACAAATGGGACTTTATCAAAATAAAAAGCTTCTGCACAGCAAAAGAAACCATCAGCAAAACAAGAAAACCCACTCCATGGGAGAACATATTTGCCAATGTTATCACTGATAAAGGTTTAATCTCCAACTTTTATAGGGAACTCATACAAGTTAACAAAAAGAAGACAAACAATCCAATCAAAAAATGGGCAAAGGACCTAAATAGACACTTTTCAAAAGAGGATATTCAGAAAGCCAAGAGACATATGAAAACATGCTCAAAGTCACTAATCATCTGAGAGATGCAAATCAAAACAACGAGGTACCATCTCACACCTGTAAGAATGGCTATCATCAACAAATCAACAAACGAGAAGTGCTGGAGAGGATGCGGAGAAAAAGGAACCTTCGTGCACTGCGGGTGGGAATGCAGACTGGTGCAGCCACTATGGAGGACAGTATGGAGTTTCCTCAAAAAATTAAACATGGATCTCCCTTTTGACCCTGTGATACCACTTCTGGGAATATATCCTAAGAAACCAGAAACACCAATCAGAAAGGACATATGCATCCCTATGTTCATGGCAGCACAATTTACCATAA
>PVJC01026780.1:12684-23854 GCA_004026665.1 Murina feae
TGAATGGATTAGAAAACTGTGGTACATCTACACAATGGAATACTATGCTGCTGTAAAAAGGAAGGAGTTCTTAGCATTTGCAGGAGTATGGATGGAGCTGGAGAACATAATGCTAAGTGAAATAAGCCAGTCAATGAAAGAAAAATACCACATGTACTCACTCATCTATGGATAATAATAACCATTATAAACTGGTGAAAAAAATGAATACAGAGGCAGAGCAGCATCAAACAGACTGTCTAATTACAGCAACAAGGACAGGAACATTGCGGGGGGGGGGGATTAACAGATCAGCCAAGGGACTTTTGGTGTATGCATTTAAGCATAAATAATGGACACAAAACACTGGGGGGTAGGGGAGGCGGGCGGAAGGGCAGGGGAAAAAAGAGATATATGTACCAATCTTTGTAAAACTTTATGTAATAAAAAAAAATCTTTATTGTTGATATTATTGCAGTTGTTTCTCTTTTTACCCCCATAGCTCCCCTCCTCCCAGTACCCACACTATCCACTGCCCTTATCCCCCTCCCACTATCCTCATTCTTAGATGTATGGTTTTTGTCCAGTCTCTTCCCACACCCCCAACACCCCTTTCTCCCTGGTGTCATTCCACTCCCTTTCTATGCCTCTGATTCTATTCTATTCACCAGTTTATTCTGTTCATCAGACTTTTTTTTATTCACTTTATTCTTAGTTTCACTTGTTGATATATATGTATTTGTTGTTAATAATTTTTATCTTTACATTTTCTTCTTCCTTTCCTCACAGGATACCTTTCAGCATTTCATATAATACTGGTAATGAACTCTTAACTTTTTCTTGTCTGTGAAGCACTTTATCTGACCTTCAATTCTGAATGATAGCTTTGCTGGATAAAGTAATCTTGGTTGTAGTTTCTTGCTATTCATTGTTTTGAATATTTCTTGCCACTCCCTTCTGGCCTGCAAAGTTTCTGTTGAGAAATTAGCTGACTGTTGTATGAGTGCCCCCTTGTAGGTAACTGACTGCTTTTCTCTTGCTGCTTTTAATATTCTATCTTTGTCTTTTGCCATTGGCATTTTAATTATGACGTGCTTGGTGTGGTCCTCCTTGGATTCCTTTTGTTTGGGGTCTCTGAGCTTCCTGAACTTGCAAGTTCATTTCTTTCTCCAGGTAGGGGAAGTTTTCTGTCATTATTTCTTCAAATAGGTTTTCAATATCTTGCTCTCTCTCTCTTTTATGGCACCCCTATAATTCTGATGTTAGTACGCTTGAAGTTGTCTCAGAGACTCCTTACACTATCTTCATATTTTTGGATTCTTTTTTATTTTAGCTTTTCTGGCTGGGTGGCTTTTGCTTCTTCATATTTCATATCTTTGACTTGATTCTTGTGATCTTCTTGTCTGCTGTTGGATTTGTGTATATTATTCTTTATTTCAGTCAGTGTATGCTTAATTTCTAGCTGGTCCTTTTTCATATCCTTGAGGGTCTCACTAAATTTATTTGTAGCCTCTAGAATATTCTTGAAAATCCTATAACCATGGTTTTGAACTCTATATCCAGTCGTTTGCTTTCCTCCATTTCTGTCATTTGTGATCTGTTTCTTTGTCTCCGCATTTTGGCTTCTTCTCTGTATTGACAGAGTGGCTTTACTCAGCTGTGTCTATTGTGGGATAACATCTATTCTGGAGACAACCTTATGGGGCAAGACTTGCTTCAATGGGGTTTTGGTGCCCACTAAGTTTGCCCCCTGAGTGCATCCCTTATGAGTCTAAGGAGTTGTAGACTGGGTGGTCCCACTCTGACCACTGGGTACACAGTCTCTTGGAACTCCAAGGAGGTGCCATTTTAGCTTCTGCCTGGGGCTTCCCAGCCTTTTATTTGCAAAAGCCTCTGTGTGCATCTCAGGTGGGGCAGGGTCTCAGGGAATCTACAGGGCTGAGCAACCAGCTATGGCTGATTCTCATCCCTGCCCTAAGAGGCACCGGGTCACAGTGACCCTCAGCCCCACCAAGAGAAAGCCGCTCTGAAGATTCTCCCGATGCTACATGGTGCCAGATAGTCTAGTTCTTCCCCATATAATTATGAGTCCCCAGAAACTCACCAGAAACTGGAGTTCAAAGCTGTCAGGACCTTGTGGCTCCCTCCGGTATGAAATGCTGCCAGCCCTTTCCACGAGCCCCTTCACGTGTGCCCCTGTACCTCTGCAGTTTCTTTCTGCACCTCCTTTGCATCTCAGTCTCTTTCTAGTTGTAGAATTTCTACTCAGCCAGCCATCCTGTGGATCTGGGTGATGTCTGTTTTTTCTATTCATTGTGGTTTTAAAATAGTTGTGCCCAGGAGCACTTCCAGTGTTCACCTATGCTGCCATCTTGGTTTCTTGTGTCTCGGGTTCTTTTTTTTTATTCCAGATGAATTTTTGAAGAGTTTTTTCTAGATCTGTGAAATATGCTGCTGGTATTTTAATGGGGAGTGCACTGAATCTATAGATTGTTTTGGGCAGTATGGACATTTTGATGATATTCATTCTACCAATCCATGAACATGGTATGTTCCTCTATCTCTTTTTTCAATGTTCTGTAGTTTTCCGAGTATAGTTCTTTTACATCCTTGGTTAAGTTTATTCCTAGGTATCTTATTTATTTATTTTTTTGGTGCAATGGTAAAAGGGATTGTTTTTTTTTTTTTAAATTTCTCTTTCTGTAATTTCACTATTGGCATGTAAAATGCCATAGATTTCTTGGCATTAATTTTGTATCCTGCTACAAGTTTATTATGGCTAATAATTTTTTGATGGAGTCTTTATGGTTTTCTAACTACAGTATCATGTCATCTGCTAATAATGACAATTTTACCTCTTCTTTTCCAATTTGGATGCTTTTTATTTCTTCTTCTTGCCTGATAGCATTGGCTAGCACTTCCAGTACTATGTTGAACAGGAGTGGTGAAAGTGGGCATCCCTGACTTGTCCCTGTTCTTAAGGGAAATGGTTTTAGTTTTTGCCCATTGAGTATGATGTTGGCTGTAGTTTGTCATATAAGGCTTTTATTATATTGAGGTATGAACTGTCTATTCCCACTTTGCTGTGATTTTATTATCAAAAAAGGGTGTTGGATTTTGTCATACGCCTTTTCTGCATCAATTGATATGATTATGTGATGTTTGTCTCTCAATTTGTTTATGTGATGTATCACGTTTATTGATTTGTGGATATTGTACCAGCCTTGCATTCCTGGAATAAATCCCACTTGGTCATGGTGTATGATCCTTCTAATATAATGCTGGATCTGGTTTGCTAGAATTTTGTTGAGGATTTTAGCATCTATGTTCATCAGGAATATTGGCTTGTAATTCTCTTTCTTTGTGGTGTCTTTATCTGGTTTTGGGTTAGGGTAATTCTGGCTTCATAAAAGGTGATTGGAAGTGTGCCTTCCTCTTGAATTTTTTGGAATAGTCTGAGAAGGATTGGGTTTAGTTCTTCTTTGAATGTTTGGTATAACTCCCCTGTGAAGCCATCTGGTCCAGGGCTTTTTTTTGCTGGAAGCTTTTGGATTACTGTTTCAATTTCATTAGTAGTTATTGGCCAATTCAGGTTATTTGATTCTTCCTGATTGAGTTTTGCAAGCTTGTATTTTTCTAGGAATGTGTTCATTTCGTTGAGGTGGTCCAGTTTGTTGGAGTAGAGTTGTTCATAGTATTTTTTGACAATCTTTTGTTTATCAGTAGGGTCCGTTGTTATTTCCTCTCTTTAATTTCTGATTTTGTTTATTTGGGTCCTCTCTCTTTATTTCTTGGTGAGTGTGGCAAGAGGTTCATCAATCTGGTTAATTCTTTCAAAGAACCAGCTCTGCGTTTCATTGATCTTTTGTACTATTTTTTTGGTCTCTATGTTGTTTATTTCCACTCTGATCTTTATTATTTCCTTCCTTCTGGATACTGTGGGCTTTTCTTGTTGCTATCTTTCTAACTCCTTGATTTGTAGGATTAGATCATTTATTACCAGTTGCTCTTATTTTTTGAGGTAGGCCTATAGAGTTATCAGCTTCCCTCTCAGGACTGCTTTCATTGCATCCCACAGATTTTTTATTGTTGTGTTTTAATTGTCATTTGTTTTCAGATTTTTTTTTATTTCTTCTTTGATCTCTCTTGAAAGCCATTAATTGTTTAATAACATTCTATTTAGCCTCCAAGTATTTGATTTTTTTCAATGTTTCTATTGTAGTTGATTTCTAGTTTAATGCCATTATGATCTGAGAAGATGCTTGTTATGATTTCTATTCTTTGGATTTTGAGGAGATTTTTCTGTGTCCTAATACATGATCTAGCTTTGAAAATGTTCTTTGTGCACTGGAGAAAAATGTATAATCTGCAGCTTTGGGGTGAAATATTCTGAAGATGTTAATTAAGTCCATCTGATCTAGTGAGTCATTTAGGATTGCTGTTTCTTTGCTCATTTTTTGTTTAGAGGATTTATCCAGTGGTGTCAGTGGGGTATTCAAGTCCTCTATATGACTGTATTGCTATCAATATCTCCCTTGATGTCTTCCCAGGAGTTGTTTTATGTATTTGGGCGCTCCTGTATTGGGTGCATATATGTTTACCAGAGTTATATCTTCTTGCTGAATTGCTCCCTTTAGTATTATGTAGTGATCTTCTTTATCTCTTGTTATGGCCTTTACTTTGAGGTCTATTTTGTCATATATAAGTATCACAACCCTAGCTTTTTCTCCTTTCCATTTGCCTGAAAATTTTTTTTCCATCCCTTCATTCTCAGTCTGTGTGAATCCTTTGTTCTGAGGTGGGTCTCTTGCAGACAGCAAATATATGAGTCATGTTTTCTTATCCATTCAGTTACTCTGTCTTTTGATTGGAGCATTTAATCCATTTAGATTTAATATTATTATTGAAAAGTACTTGTTTGTGGTCATTTTTATCCTTAATGTTTGTGTTTCTTCTTGTATTTTGGTTTCTTCTTTTTACAGCTTCCCTTTAGCATTTCTTGCATCGCTGGCTTGGTAGTAATAAACTCTCTTAGCCCTTTTTTGTCTGTGAAGCTTTTGATTCCACCTTGAATTTTGAATGATAGCCTTGCTGGGTATAGTATTCTTGGATTCATTCCATTGCTTTGCATCACTTTGCATATTTTATTGCATTCCCTTCTTGCATGGTTTGTTTCTGTTGAGATGTCAATTGATATTTTAATAGGAGATCCCTTGTAAGTAACTTTTTGTCTCTCTCTGGCAGCCTTTAAGTTTCTTACTTTGTTTTTGGTGTTTGCCAATTTAATTATGACGTGTCTTGGTTTTGATCTTTGGGGCTCATCTTGTTTGGCACTCTATGTGCTTCATGGACTTTTGTAGTTTTTTTCTTGCCAGTAAGGAAGTTTTATGTCATTATTTCTTCAAACAGGTTTTTTATTTCTTGCTTTTCCTCCTCTTTCTCTGGTACCTCTATTAAGTGGATGTTGTTTCATTTTGTGTTGTCCCAAAGTTCCCTTAAGCTCTCTTTTTGCTTGTTAAGTTTTTTTTCCAGTTGCTTCTGTTTTTGTGTGTTTTTTCTTATCTTGTTTTCTAATTCACTGGTGTGGTCCTCAGCCTCTTTTATTTTGGTGTTTAAGCCTTCCATTTTGTTCTTTATTGAAGCTATACTGTTCTTCATTTCCTCTTGGTTCCTTTTCATGTTGGTGCCATTCTCATTCAGCTCCTTATAATTCTCATTGAGTTGTGTGTATTTGTCATCCAGCCATTTGAGCATCCTTATAACCATTACTCTGAATTCTTTCTCTGATATGTTAGTAGCCTCAATTTCATTTAACTCCCTTTCTGGTGATTTCTCTTTTTCTTTCCTTTGTGGATTGCTTTTTTGTCTTCACATGTTTTGCTGTAATGTTGTAATTGTAGCTCTGATTGCTTTGCTACCCAGTTTCTTTTGGGTATGGTGCTACTGGTGTGACCTCTCAGGTCTCCTGGGCTTGGTAGTCTAGTGTATCTCCCTACTTGAGCTATTTGGATTCTCTTGATGTAGGTCTGTGGGCTGGAAAGGCCCATTTGAGGTGTCTTGAAGTCAGCAACCATGGAAGGGGTATCTCAATTTTTTCTGTCTTGTGCCCTTGTTTGATATCACAGGTGCCCAGTGGGGACTCATAGTGGCACCCAGGAATTGTCTGTTGGGGCGTTGGGGCTCAGGAGGCCTGCGTTCTAGAAAGTCATGACTGTGGTATCCAGAGTTCTGTAGTTGTGGGGTGGGCATACTCAGCTTTTGCTGTTGCCTCCATGGTTGGATATACATGGCAGTTCACAGGGTCACCTGTGTTGTATTTGCCAACAGGATGTACTGACACACTCTGAAGGCCTCTGGCACTGAAGACACTAGATTGCAGTGTCAGTGGGCAGGTATCCCAGAAGAAGTAATTCAGCATTTTTACAGCCCAGCAGTGCACCCCTGTTTGTTTAAGTGCATATACAGTGGGGCTCACAGCGTGGCACCAGGTTTGCCTATGGAGCCGTGGTCTTGGGAGGCCTGCATGCTGGAAAAACATGCAACAGTAGTGTCCAGAGTTCTGCAGCTGTGGGGTGGGGAAACTCAGTTTTTGCTGATGCACCTGTGGTGGATAGGCTCACATTTTCAGTGGTGGCACACAGGAGCACCAGCAGTGAGTTTGCTAGCTCAGGCACACTGAAGCACTCTGAAGGACCCTGGAATGCTTAATTGAGACCTCCTTGGGCAGGTATCCAGGATGGGTGAATTCAGAATTTCTAATGCCCAGGGTACTGCATCCCTATTTGTCCAAGATTGGACCCATCAGAGGCTCACTGCAGCTTCCAAAAGTGCCCTATGGATAGATGGGCTCAGTGGGAATGAGCAACTGTGGGCGTTTGCCAACGCTGAGCTCTGAAGCACTCTGGGGGCCCCTGGTGCTGACGGGCCCTGGCACTTAAGTTGTGCAGCTGGGTGTGTGTGGGAAGTTATTGAAGCAGAGGAAATTCATAATTTCTACCTGGAGGCAGTGTGCCTGTGTCTGTACAAAATCACACCCTGCTAGGCGCACAGTGACTCCTAAGAGAAGTCTATGGAGTGGTGAGCCACGGAGACCTGTGCATTGGAGATGAGTGAATGCGATGTTGGAGGTCTGTTGTCGGAAGGAGAAGGCTGCACTTACTGCCATGGGCACGGTGCTCCCTTGGAGGTGGAGATCCCAGGGTCTGCGAGTCTGCAGTTGGGGCAGCAGGATTTTGGCTTGAGTGTCTGCCAGCTCGCGCAGGCAGTGTCCAAGGCCTGTCTGGGTGGTGTTGATGATGAGTTCCTAGAAGAGGCCACTCTCACCTTCAAGATGGTGTGGGCTCTGTGCCTGAGTCCCGCAGTCCAGGGAGTGCTTACAGCAGTGGTACTCTCTCCCTGTCCCAGAGAGCTTGGGCTGCCAGCCCTTGCTGCTACTGCTTGATTTAAATGTCCCTCACTCAGTCACACACACCGCACACATCCATACACTCTTTTCATCCCCTCACTCATTCACTTGCTGTCCCTCATCTCTGTCCTGCTAACTGCCATCTTTTTCAAGACATTTTTATGAAGGTTGAAAATTATGCATTTTAATGATTGAGTTTGTAAGATGTGCAAAACTGTGAACATAATTAGGGATTTAAAGAGCACACTCTGACATCAGAAAGCCTATTATTTACATTATGGGACCAGACATAAAAAAAAAACAACCAACCCGAATTCTTTTAATAACAGATGATGCAGGGACTGGTGAGTGTGCTTTTGCTTCTGTAGGAGTTACTCTTGAATGGCCCATAGGAAGGTCATTATGAGAAAGCTGATTTTAAGTCTTATCCCAGAATGGATCGTTTTGTACACTGTTATATACCAGAAAACAAATCTTACTCAATTCCCATGGCCACCTCATTAACCCCCCATCTCTTTTCTTTTCTTCCCACAGAGTTGGGAAGACTGTTGAGGTTAAGTAGTGGTTTTCACATTGTTTGGCCCCAGGACCCATTTACACTCTTAAAAATAATGAAGACCCAAGAAAACTTTTGTTTTGTTGGATACTACCTAGAAATATTTAACATATTAAAAATTAACTCTGAGATGTTTGAAATATTTTCATATGAATTCATTTTAAAATGTTAATAAACCCTTATATATTGAAATAAATAATATCTTTAAAAAACACTTACCTATATTATCCAAAATTTTTTATTAAAAAAGTGATGAGATCACATATCTGATTCACATTGAGTCTTCTTAGTATTTTATTTAAGTTGAAGTCTATGCAGGAAATCTGGCTTTACATGGACATGTCATTGGAAAAGGGAGGACCCTTTAGCAAAAGAGCTTAGGAACCCTTTAAGGGGACTTTTGAGAATGGTTGAAATGAAATAACATGTAGATACCTAAAAGTGTTAAAACTAACAAAGGAAAATAGTATTCTTTTTGTTGTGAAGGAAACAAAATATTTGTATAAATAAACACATTATTGTTTAGAAGTCTCAATTCCATCAGTATATAGAGCATATTTTGTTTTACTGGCACCTATATGCTTCTGTTAAAAATGAGAGTCCATAATGCAAGTTTTACTTATATAATTCTGTCCAACATTATACATAACCCTATTAAACATCCACTGCTTCATTTAAATAAAGAAACTTCTTTTACTCATAGAAACAGAGTGTAGAATGGTTATTAACAGGGGAAGAGAAATAGGAAAAATGAAGAGATGTTGGTCAAAGGGTAAAAACTTTCAGTTATAAAATGACTCAATTCGAAACATATAATATACAGCTTGGTGACTGTAGTTAATAATACTTGCAGTATTATTTTTAATATGTTTTTAATTATTTTAGAGAGAGAGGAAGGAAGAGGGAGAGATAGAAACATCAATAAGAAAGAAACATAATCAACTGCCTCCTACATGCCTCCTGCTGGGAATCAAGTCCACAACTCATGCATGTGTTCTAAACAGGGGCAAACTGTGACCTCCTGGTTCCTGGAATGATGCTCAGACACTGAGCCACACTAGCAGGGCTGAATTATTTACTTGAAATCTTCTATGAGAGTAGATCTTATGTGTTGAGGATCTTAAATGCAAGACACCCATGCTCTATATCCTTCTTCCTTGTGTCTTTGAAAGTGAAGCAAGAGAATAGGAGTCAAGAAATGCAGGTATCCCATCCCAGAATCTGGAAAAGATAAGGAAGTTGTATCCTCTGCAGGCTTAGTTTCATGCCACAGTGAGAATCCTTCAACTGCATAAACTACACTTCACCTTATTAAATGTGAAGTAGACCCAAGCCTGCCTATCTTTTGTAAACAGAGTAAATATGAAATAAGCCCAGGCTTCCCTGCCAATCTTCTTTAAAAAGAGAGTTTTTGGGCGTTTAGGGGGCCCGGGCCACAAAAGTTTGTGTACTGGGGGGGGGGGGTCCCTCAGCCTGGCCTGTGCCCTCTCCCAGTCTAGGACCCCTCTGGGGATGTCCACCTGCTGGTGTGCCTGGCCAGCCTGAATGAGGGGCCAATGTCTGTTTGCAAGCTGGCCAAGCTCCCCAGTGGAGTGGCAAGCCTGGGTGAGGGGCTGAGGGCAGTTTTCAGGCCAGCCACAGCTCCCACTGACCCTCCAGGCCACCTGCTGCCTGGTCCCCACCCCCCAGGAGGCTCCGGCCTGGGAAGCTGGTGGTGGGGTGGCGCTGACCACCCCATGGCCTCCTGGGTGGGGGCCTAGGGGTCCCACTGCCTGGTCCCCACCCCCCAGGAGGCTCCGGCCTGGGAAGCCAGTGGTGGGGTGGCGCTGGCCACCCCATGGCCTCCGGGGCGGGGCCTCGGGGGCCGCCACCTGGTCCCCACACCCCGTCCCCCCCAGGCTCTTGCCCGAGAAGGCATCTGCAAGCCCAAGGCCCCGGATTCCTTCCCAGGACAGAGGCTCCCAAGATGGCGGAGGCCGCAGCCGTGGAGAAGCCGCACACTGGGGCTGCGGCTTCCGCCATCTTGGCTGAACTAATTTGATTGGCTGGTGGGTATGGCTTACCCTGTCCCAGATAAATGGTTAATTTCAATATTACCCTTTTATTAGTTAAGATATACACACTAGGGGCCTGGTGCACAAAAATTTGTGCACTCAGGAGGTCTCTCAGCCTGGCCTGTGCCCTCTCGCAGTCTGGGACCCCTCAGGCGATGTCCACCTGCTGGTGTGCCTGGCCAGCCTGGGTGAGGGGCTGATGGCTGTTTGCAGACTGGCCAAACCCCACAGTGGGGACCCTGACCCCATGGGGCTGTGGCCAGCCTAGGTGAGGGGCTGAGGGCCGTTTGCAGGCTGGCCAAGCCCCCCAGTGGGATCCCTCACCCAATAGGGTATGGCCAGCCAGGGTACAGGCCTGAGGGCTGTTTTCAGACTTTCAGGCTGCCCACAGTCCCTTCAGGTTTGGGGCCCCTACTAGGGTACCTGGCCAGCCTGGGTGAGGGGCTGAGGGGCGTTTTCAGGCTTTCAGTCTGCCCACAGCTCCCATTGACCCAATGTCCCAGCAAAGCTGGCTTGAAGCAGGTTTCTGGGGTTTGTTTATCTTCTATAATTGATACACTGTTCCTTTAAGCCGAGGCCTAGGCAGGTAATGAAGGTAACAAAGCCTCCTGTCTGCTTGGCTTCTATAATTGAGATAATGTTGCCTTAGTATTTGCAGGCAGGACTGCTGTTGGCTTCAACTCTGAGGCTTCTATATTTGAGACAATGTTGCAAATATGTTGTTGCCTGGAGCCAGGAAAAACCCAGTGGCCAGCAAACAGTTTTACTCCTGCTGCAACAAAAACTACCTGTTTACTCACCTCCATGAGTGCCGGACTCCATCTTGGCTGGGTTAATTTGCATACAGCCGCTCTGATTGGCTGGTGGATGTGGCTTAGGCATCCCAAAGGGATGGTCAATTTGCATATTACGCTTTTATTATATAGGATATATATATATATATATATATATATATATATATATATATATAACTTTTCTGATAAAAGTGTAATATTGAAATTGACCATTTCTTTGGGATGCCTAAGCCACACCCACCAGCCAATCAGAGCGGCTGTATGCAAATTAACCCAGCCAACATGGAGGCTGGCACTCAGGGAGCTGAGTAAACAGGCAGTTTTCGTTGCAGCAGGAGTGAAACTGTTTGGGGGCTGCCTGGGCTTCTCTCCGCTCCAGAGA
>PVJC01026781.1:0-23731 GCA_004026665.1 Murina feae
AAAGTTTTAATAAAAGTTTTTTAAAAGCAATAACTCACTTTACCATAATGCTTATCTGCCTGGTTGCACCGCCCCGGTTATCTCCCCTCATCTCTTCCCTGCCTCTTCTCAATAACAACGCCATCCAGAGGCTTTGCTTCTCCGATTTCTTCCATGTGGATTAATCGACAATCGTTTGTAATGCAGATAAAAGGAAATCTGTGTGAGCAGTGCTCCAGACTCAGTTTCTGCAAAGGAAAAATCCATTACAATTTTTTAATTCTCAATCTGGAGTTAAATAAATGATTGCAGCATGCAGACATTCCCAAATGAGCATTTTCCCCTTCTCAAAACGAATATTTCTGCTGATAAAAAGGTTTTTTTAGAAACATAAAAATGAGTAAACGAAGAGCAAGTCTGCTGAAATATTTCCTCTTAATTTAAACTATCTTTTCCAGTTATCTATGAATTCATCACACAAATAGAGAATGTATCGCTGGTTGCCTCGATATTATGCTCCTGGGGGGAAATGTCAATTCGCTGGAGACAAATAAGCTTTGGGGGGCTTTGATTTGGGTTCACTCATAGGTGACAATAAGGCGAGCTATCACGGAGAAAGGCCATGCCTGTAGCAGCCCCTGTGATGTCCTGCTCTGGCCAGGCAGGATGCCACATGTGCAGGGTGTGCTCTGTTAGTATCTTTGACCTGTATGACAGTCTTGGGAAGCAGGGTTTTTTTTTTTTATCTCTATCTTCAGATGTGAAGATAGCATCATCAAAGATTGCAAAGTTCTAAGCCAACGTTCTTCCTTCTACACACTGTGTGTTCAATCAGCCTCCTAACCAGGAGCATGTTTCGAAGTGAAAGTGTAGAGTTTACTTCCAAGCCAGCTGAAAGGAAAGATCCGAACCCTCAATTAATAGTTGAATTTAAGGTCAGTTTACAGAAGAGGAGTGATCTGCACGGCCTAGTATGTAAGTCTGAGGAAGAGGAAGCTAACCATGAAAACCGCAAAAGGAAATGCCTGCTGAAGCGAGGCCAGCTTGGAGATCCAGCACGCTGGACTCGCAAGGAAGCAGCTTGCTTTCCCACTCAGAGCTTCCCATTCACAGGCATCTGCCTGAACAGGTGACATTCACTCAGAGCTTCCCATCCACGGGCATCTGCCTGAGCAGGTGACTCCCACTCAGAGCTTCCCATCCACAGGCAACTGCCTGAGCGGGTGAGCCTCCTGCCACTGGAAGTTCCTAAGCAGAGTCCTGGCACCCATTTCAGAAGAACATTTTGAAGAATTCTTGGGTGGAAACTTATAGTAAGTGACTTACTATAGTGGGCCTCTTCCACTCCAGTTGTCATAGAACTGAGTGTGAGAGCATGCGTTTAAAATCAGATGCAACAGGTTGAGTCTCCCTGCAGAGGTCAAGCTTTACCAATGGGCACCACCTTCACCTTTGTTAGCAACCAGAGCATTGTAATGGAATGTTTAGGGTGAGCTTGGCCTCTTGTTCTGAACATAGCATCTTCATTTGATTTGCATTCTCAATGGAGATTCCCATGCTATGGTGTCTATCCTCTTGGACCTGTGTGCTTTTACTATGACTTACAGGGAAAGGTTTAGTATTTACCTGGGGCTGGCGGTCTTTCAGGGCCAGGACAGTTCTTGCTTTAATTACTCTGAGCCATTTCCAAGCACCTTCTTTTGTTTCCTGTAACTCTTTACCCAGGAGCATCCATCAGCTTTTCCCTCTCATTCCTGTGCTTTCACCTTCCAAATATCTCCTCCCTCCTTACTTTTCCCCATTCCTTTCTTCCTTCAAGTCATTATTAATCATCGAGTTGAAATTTTGACCAGAACTGTTAGACCTAACCAAAGTAAAGTAATTATAAACACACACACACACACACACACACACAAAGCAACAACATCAAAAAGAAAATGGGTTATGCCTGCCTGGTGTGGTTCAATCGTTGAGCATTTATCAATGAGCCAGGAGGTCATGGTACAATTCCAGGTCAGGGCATGGTCCCAGGTTGCAGGCTCAATCCCCAGGGTGTGTGTGTGTGTGGGGGGGGGTATGCAGGAGGCAGCCGATAATGATTCTCTCTCATTATTGATGTTTCTATCTCTCTTTCCCTCTCCTTTCCTCTTTGAAATCAATAAAATATATTTAAAACAAAACAAAACAAAAAACTGGTTATAATAGTAGCAAACGACATCGATAGTCAACACTCCTTTGGGTCCTGGCATCAATGGCGCTCCACAGCTACTTGCCAATTAGGGAGCTGGCATTTATTCTCCCCAAGATGTAAGAATTCCATTTGACATTTTTCATGGCTGATTTTCAGAATCTTTGTCCTGAGTCTTGTCTCTCCTTTAAGAACTTGAGAGCTTGTTTCTGTTTTTTGCTATAAAACACACTGTGATAGCCATCGTCATTGTCGTGTTCTTGGCACCCGACAGGCTGTGTTTGACGTGGACAGCAAGAAGGGGCTGACTCTGATTGAACTCTGGGAAGGCCTGACGGTGGACGACATCAAAAAGAGCACCGGGTGTGACTTCACAGTAAGTGTTTCTGTGAACAATCCAGCCACTTACCCCATGTCACCAGCTTGATGAATGGGTGTTTACAGGACATGAACCATTCATTTGTGATCATTTTTGGAGTTGACCTTTGCAGAGAACAGCAGTGGAGGGAAGGGGGGCCTCCAGATGAGAGCAGGTTGAAACAGGAATAGGCTGTGACTCATGGGCCAGCGTTTGGAGTCTGAAGCAGGAAGGGGAAGGACCATCCTTGGCTGCTGGAAACTGAAAGTCTAGCAAGCTTGAACGGTGAAGCTCCTCTCTGTAAAGTCCCCTGCAGTCCTCCCTTCTCGGGTTACACATCAGCCTAGCTAAACTTGATTGACTGAAAAATGTGAGCTTCACACTGAGAATTGGTACTTCTTATCTTTAAGCCCATCTGTAGCTTATGAATTTCTCTTTGAGTAGCGTCTGTGCCTGATTATTCCATCTGCTGAAGTTATTAAAATGTTGGGCTCCTGACACTGCCAGATTATAGTCACAAAATAGGCAGATCCTACAGTTGAAGGCAAGTGTAGTACATAAAACTCTGACTTACAAAGTAGATAAGTTCTTCAAGCATTATCCTTTTAAGAAATCTCCAAGTCCCTTTTTGAAACAAAGAAAATAATACTGCAATATAAATAATTGCCCTTTAGTATAAGTGCTTATTTATCAATCACCTACCTAATGGGAGTTCAGGGGTTGGCTCAGTCCATTTTAAGTTAATTAGAAGTAAAGGTAAGATGGCTCTGAAGAAAGTGAAGGAAAAGAATTTGCTTCTTACCTTTTCAAGAACACATCTAGTAGTTAAAATGAAATATATTTATAATGAGGGGAAACATCACAGCTACAGATCCTGGAGAAAGTAGTTTAACAAAACAAATTTGATAAGTCATGCAGACAGCTCATACATTTCTTCCTTGGGTGCTACATGCCTGGCCGGTACCTACCCATGCATAACAGATTTCCATAAAAGCAATTTTGCTGCATAGTTAATTATCCACATTTACCTGCTTCTGCTACTGTATGAAGGTCTTTGTCTATTAACCTTTTCCAAATTTCTCTTGGGAGAAAAGAAGTCTGCCAGCAATGCCTTACACAAAAGGCACATGTTTAATTACCTTTTCAATAACCTCAGGGGGTAAAAATGGGATTTGCCTACACTTTAACTATTTAGAATGCCTTAATCTAGTGATAAAAGCAAACCATTCTTACTTAATGAAGTTTTCTTCATGTTTTTCACTGTGTGGATGAGTCAGCCCCTGTTCAGTAGGTAGCATATTTGAGATCCATACAGTGTTTAGTTCTCTGCTGTCAGGAGAGTATACAAGGGAAGAGCCTCATTGGAAGAGCCTATTTTTAAGTCCTGTCCATGAATCAGGAATGAAAAAGATGGATTTTTACTGTTGTTATTTTTTTAAGTGCCAGTTTCCATGTCTTTATAGATTGAAAAATATATCAGGGGTTCCTCTTTTATTACAGTATCACCCTGCCTTCTCTTTTGACATTGGCATGTCATCTTGTGTTCTCCAAACTAGGCCATTGAGATGACATGTTCATTTGTATGTCAGTGTTGTCCTGAAAGTGAAAAGGTGCAGCATCACTGATCCACCCTGACAAAAGAACTAGCTTTTGAGGATCTGATGGCCAGTGGCATGGCTTTAGACCCCGGCAGAGGAAATCACATGTAGTGGATTGTTTGTCCAGAGACCGGAACACTCTGATTAATAAAACATTCTGCTCAGTAGCTGGGTTATCAGTGAGATACTTTTAATAATAAAAGGACTCTGAGCATAGTCTTACTTTATTTAATAATTCTGTGTTATAATTCACAAGTTATCCATGTGATTATGATGGTATAGGTAGCCTTTTGGTCCACACGGGACTACGCATGTTAATCAAGGTTTCTGCTTGAGAAAAAGCCCACTCAGCCTTCACTGTATAACTGAAAGTGCATATTCTAGAAGGGAATAGCCAAGTTGCTGCATAATAAAGGAAAAAAAGGTAAAAACCAAGGTCAAAGTAATTATGAGAATGTATTGCTAAAATGTCCCTTACATCTAAGAATATGGGCAAGTGAATGGCCAATTATACAGAATGCGGCTAGAGGCTGATTGAGAAAATACTGAGAATTTCAAAGAAAAAGATAATGTATGACAGCATCAGATAACAGGACATGACAAAATTGTAATTTCCAGGTATTAAAAAATAATCACTATAATGAAATATTTGCTCATTTAAAAAAAATGTATTACTAAGGCTTTGCTGTATACCATAGTACAGTTAGCAGCACAGAAACTGTGGAAGAAAATCACATCCTATCTGTGTTACCTGAAACAGCTTTCATAAAAAATTTGCTAAAGACCAAAAAAATGTGTGATGAGTTACATTCATGATATTGTCAGCTGAAAGGAGGAATTTGCTTTTCAATTGGTAGGAAAGCTTCGTAAGGGTCATATATTTCTGGAACTCTAAAGGAGGCTGTGGAAAGTTTGTCATAGAAATGCAAATAATTGGCTCTATTTCTGGAACTTCCATCACAATCCAAATATAATATTCTGGTCAAGAGTGGTTCATAGCAAGAGAAGCCAATTTATAATGGACAGAGACCTTGTTCCATATGATCCCTCTCCTTCAAAATGTAGTTGTTACAAAGGAAGGGACTTCCCTCTGTGTTTCTAGGGGACTGAGTTCTGAATCTATTGAGAGAGTGAGAAAACAGCCAGGCAGGGAACGGTGAAAAGGTCATATTATGATAAAGGCTGGAATGGAGGGTGTGGCTGAGGTAGACAGCCACACAGGAATTTTATATATATTATTGATTTCAGAAAGGAAGGGAGAGGGAGAGGAAGAGAGAGAGAGAGATGAAAACATCAATGATGAGAGAATCGTTGACTGGCTGCCTCCTGCCTGTCCCACACTGGGGATCGAGCCTGAAACTTGGGCATGTGCCCTGACCAGAATGGAACTATGATCTCCTGGTTCTTAGGTTGATGCTCAACCACTGAGCCATACCTTCCTGGCCACAACAGGTTTTTCAGATAGGAACTCTAGAGGTGGGAGAGACATCAGCTCGCAGTTACAGGCAGCCTTGGAAAACCGTAGGCTTTCTTGACAGAGGCGAGCTTTTACTTGTGAGCTGCTTTCCACGTGGCCGAGAGCAAAGCAGTACACGGTCCCTGCAGAAGGCCATGACATATGAATGAAACAGAACAAATTGGCACAGTTCCAACTGCCAAGGGTCTTGGTTTTATTCTCCAGGCAGAAATACACTGAAACCACCCGTAGCATAACATTACATGAGGATACTACTTATTTATATGTTTGCAGTGGGATCTGAAAGAAGCCAGCTGCAGACATTCTTTGCCCCGTTGAATAAATTTATGCTCTTAATATCTATTATGAACTGGCATTATACCAGAATTAAACAGTATGCTCTTGGGATTTCAGTGGACTGGGGAGACAAATCATTGGCTTATCTTCTGCATTAAAATCAGATAGTCTTATGCTTAGCCTGTAGATCACCGTGGCAGGATAATCTGCTTCAGCTTGCATGGGCTTTCAATGTGATGAGACTGTGAGAGAACAGAATGAAAAATGGTGTTTAGTAGATGTTTTCATTAAAAAAAACACCACACACACCACAGAGGCTGTCAGTGTGTATAAAGCTTCATCTTTTGATAACAGTCAGTTCCCACATTGAGCATATAAATGAAATTAAGAGCTCAAAATACGGCCAACATGACAAGAAAAAGAATCAGATGTTTAAGTAATTATGGCATTGTGTGCTTTTAAAGGAAATTCTATAAAGACTCTCTTTCAAAAGAAGGCAACATTTTTATTTCATTAAATTATTTCCACAGATGCTTTGTTGTTGTTGTTGTTTTAAAGGATTGTTTGTGAGAGACACTTTGTAAATACTCAGAGTCCTTATGTCTTTTATTCTTTTCTGGAGAGTCAAAGTTCTGTGCGAATATGAGCTGTGACTTGTATCTACTTGTTAGATGTCTCCTATTTTGTCTATTATATATCTGTTCTCAGAACTGGCAAGTCTGAACAAGCTCTCCTTTATTCTAAGCTCTCTATACCAAGGCATACTGATCCTTTATATTCTGGCCATGTCATTTTTTTAGTAGAAAGGTAGAAAAGGGGATATTAACTCTTGACATTGTGACACACTAATACAGAAATAATGTATAAATGAACTAAAAATATTTAACCTCATCAAGCCCAAATAAGTGTCTACTCCTATTTTTAATACTGACTTAACCTCTGTTAGAAACCTTTCTTCCAGTTCTTTGTAGCTTACCTAATCCACTCACTCATTCCTTTATTGTTCATTCCTAAATTTAACAAAACTATTAACTATTTATTCTGGAAGGCAAAATGTTTTCATTGGCCCCAATTCAAGGCCAACGGGAAGCCCTTATTTGGAGTGCTGTGAAGAAGGAAACTTTATTCAGTGCAAAATAGCTCAATTGTGATACACAGGGCCTGAGGCAGCCTCAAGCCAGGTGGCCCTGGGGCCAGGCCCCTCTCCAGCTAGACAGCCTTGCTCTACTCCTTTATGGCCTGCTTTGTGCTGTGCTGCTCTGCTGTTCTTTGGTCTGCTCTGGCCAGCGCTTGTCTGTTCTGCTCTGCTCTGGTGAAACATCTTCAGTGTTTCAGCTCAGCTGGGGATACACAGCCTTAGTTAGGAAAGGGAAAATGCACTCCTAGAGCCAGAATGGAGCTGTCCTCATGTAAATGAAGACTCCAAATCCTTGCAGTTTGATTGGTCCAAGAGGCACTGTCCTGATTGGCCAGAATAGAGCCACTCTGGTTTGTCAGAGCTGTGCAGCTCTGATTGGATGGGAAAAGCCTCAGTCCTGTTGGTTAAAATAGGAGTCTTTGAAAGAGGACATAAAGAAAGCCAAGAGACTTAGGAAAACATTCTCAAAATCACTAATCATCCGAGAGATGCAAATCAAAACGACAATGAGGTACCACCTCACACCTGTCAGAATGGCTGTCATCAACAAATCAACAAACGACAAGTGCTGGCGAGGATGCAGAGAAAAAGGAACCCTCTTGCACTGCTGGTGGGAATGCAGACTGGTGCAGCCACTGTGGAAAACAGTATGAGGTTTCCTCAAAAAATTAAAAATGGAACTCCCATTTGACCCAGTGATCCCACTTCTAGGAATATAACCTAAGAAATCAGAAACACCAATCAGAAAGGATATATGCACCCCTATGTTCATAGTGACACAATTTACCATAGCTAAGATTTGGAATCAGCCTAAGTGCCCATCTGCAGATGAGTGGATTAAAAAACTCTGTTACATCTACAAAATAGAATACTATGCTGTTGTAAACAAGAAGGAACTCTTATCATTTGCAACAACATGGATGGACCTGGAGAGCATCATGCTAAGTGAAATAAGCCAATCAGAGAAAGATAAATATCACATGATCTCACTCATTTTTGGAATATAACGAACAACATAAATTTATGAACAAAAATAGAGCCAGAGGGTGGAAAATATTTTAGAATATAATAGAAGTAATCCTGTTATTTACAGGTTTTAATATTTCCTACAACTTTTGTGATAGCATAGTATGTTAGTATAGTTTTGATATTTTTATATTTAAAATCCTTTTTTTTCTTGAAATATTAATGTTTATTGTATGTAATATTATTATATTTAAACCCTAGCTGGTTTGGCTCAGTGGATAGAGCATCAGCCTGCTGTGACTGAGGGGTCCCAGGTTTAGTTCCAGTCAAGGGCACATGCCCGGGTTGTTGGCTCAATCCCCAGTGGGGGGCATGCAGGAGGCAGCCGATCAATGATTCTCTCGAATCATCTATGTTTCTATCTCTCCTCTCTCCCCTCCTCTCTGAAATCAATAAAAGTATATTTATAAAAAATATTATTATATTTAAGGTCGTTTTTTTCTGAATAAAAAAACAACAGGAGTCCATGAACTTTCTTTATAAGAGCTGGCTCAGATGGCAGAAGCTCTGTGTGGGCAGACAGTTCAGAGCAGAGGTGGGCAGTTCATGCAGGTTTCCCTCAAAAGTACCGTTTGTGTGCTAGTCCCCTGTGTAGAAATGGCCACTAGGCTCTGGTTTTTTGTTTTTGTCTTTTAGCCCAGTTAGCCCTTCTTAGTAGGCATCTTCTTTCTCAAGGTCCACACTAGTTAGGCCCACTTCTATCTCCACATCCTTGAAGGGCTCAAAAAAAATCACCTAAAATTTTTTAAAAAATATATTCTATTGATTTTTCACAGAGAGGAAGAGAGAGGGATAGAGAGCTAGAAACATCGATCAGCTGCCTCCTGCACACTCCCCACCGGGGACGTGCCCGCAACCAAGGTACATGCCCTTGACCGAAATCGAACCCGGGACCCTTGAGTCTGCAGGCCGACGCTCTATCCACTGAGCCAAACTGGTCAGGGCAAAATCACCTAAATTTTAATAGTTTCTACTGTGCATTTCATAAGGACTGTTGTTTACTAGGACTTGGTGGGTATTTGCCAGATTGAATGAAGAAATCTGTACCTGGCTTTGCTTCCTGAAAGATCTGTGAAAAGGAAGCCAGACCACATCCATTGAGGCTTCTTCCTCCATCATTAAATGCAGACTGTGCTTACATTTCTCTGCTTCAAGACTCCTAGGAATGCATTTGCTGTTCCCTATGTCGAATATAACTACAGTCAACATTTGATATTTGTAATGCTATTACCTTTTTTATTTGGTAATAACTTGGAATCTTTTTACTGCTTTTATGTCATTTCCATTCTGATTGTGAACATTCTGATAAAACTTGTTTATTGACTCTACATCTCTTCATTAATACAAGGTGTGGCCAAAGTGGATTTCCAGTTGTGAGTACACAAAGCAGAGTTTATTCTCACATTATCATTTACTAATTGTATTATTTTCCATATGAATGACTGTGAGCCTACTTTTGCCCCACCCTGGTGTATCCTGCTAATCAAAGACTGCCTTAAGTATCTCTGAACAAATCTGTGGATAGACTGGGCCTGTTCTGAGGATTGTGAGACATGTGCCTGAATGTCAGTTTTGAGTGAGATCTCAGAGACAGTAATCTCAGAGCGCAGTGATTCATTCAGTACAGAGCTTGGCTATCCGGGCCCTTTCTTTGTCTCCCTCTGCTCCTCCTCCATCCCCTCGTTTCCATCTTAATGGTCCTTAATGTAGGAGCTGTTGTGGAAGAATGTTAAAAACCACTACACACAACATGGGAACAGAAAAAAGAGTGCTCTGTCATGGCTAAGAGTGGAAAAATGAGGAAATTCGAGGTGCTATTCATGGAGAGGCAATGTTCCGTGTTTATATCCTTCACGTTTGGAAACTGAAAGGAAAGATGCGTATACTGTGAGGTTTTTCATAATTTAGTTACTTTTCTTCTCTCTTTCTTTTACCAGGTTTCGCCCAAACTCATGCCAATGCAGCAGATCACAATTTGAAACGTGGAATAAACATTTACCACAGGCTATGTTGCTTTTCGTTTCAACCACATAGAGTTTCAGCAATCATAACTATACGGAACAAGCAGCTTTTGACTAGGTTTTTCTAGCATTTTATGCTTTTACAGCCTGTTCTCAAGTGTGCTATGACATTTTAATGAACAAAAAGAAAAAATACACATATGATTATAAATTCGTTTTGTAAGTACTTAGAAGGATGTCTTCGCAATTGGTGCTCCCATTGAATTTTCCTCCATCTTCTGTGGTATATACACTGAATTGCATGCAGTTTGTATCAAGACAGGCCTGTAGGAAGAGTTTCATCGATATGCCCTCCCTCCTAAAGAAATTGTGAAGAAAAGAGTGAGGGAGAAAAGTGACCCTTCCCCCAGGGTAACCAAGGCAGCATTGTACCGGGTCCTGAAGATAACATGCAAGTGAATTTTGATTGGGAGGAATGCTGTCTTAACGATTGATTTTCCTTCGGCAGCCTCTGACTTTTTTGGGGGAAACCTCCGATTGTGTGATTCCATCTTGTTTTCCTAGAGCACCTCTCTTCCTCCCACGCTTTCTGTAACTAAATAAATGTCTAAGAAGGGAGGCAGGAGCCTGTCTGTGTGGGAGGAGAAACTGTGCAGGAGGGAGACTCACGGTACAGGGCCTGTTGGTGCTGATATCCTACCTAAGGTTGCCTTGACCAACCAACCAACCAACCATCTGCGCTTTGCCAGTGCCTCACTCATCTAGTCAGTTTCCTCATTGTTCAGCAATGCAGTATTCGTATATATCCAGACGGTCCTTAAGAGTCTTTCTCTATGTTATTGAGGACCAGTGGGCAACTTGAACAATACCTGCTCTTAAGCCAAGAAGAGCTGTGGGATAATTTATCATGAATCCACAGTCACAGTGAACGCACAGGTGTGTTTTGTGTTTGTTGTTTGTTTTTAATTCTTTTCATGCTCTCTTATTCTGGTCAGAAAAGTTTCTAAATTTGAGTGCCTTTTCCTACAGAACAATGTTTTCTTCTGACCAGACTACTTCCTTGAACAAAGTGCTTTTAACTCTATGCAAGTAGGGGAAGTAAGGATGAGCAAATCCAGGATTTGAAGAGCGGTGATTGAATTTCTGTTGTTAGAAAATAAACATCGTGGATTAGGTTTTGTAAGGAATAACTTCTCAGAGGTATCCTCACTACCAAACAGTTGCCCCAGGGGTAACCCAGCAATAAATGGGGTGAGAAGTCTAGGCACCCTGAAGACAGGCCAGACTGCTGTTTGCTGGACAGAGGCAGGCATAGCAGAAGGCACTGTGTTGTTCCTCTGGCTCCAGATATAGGGTTTATTCATGTTTTTTTGGGTGATGGTTGTCGTTGAAGTCACTTTCTCTTCACATACAGCTATGGCTGTGTCATGCACAGTATTGGAGGAGAGAGGCTTTTTTTTTTTTTTTTTTTTAAAGAAGCACACTCCATATATAAAATAGTCTTTTCTACCAGCTTCATGGTTGAAAGCATACTCTCCCAGTACTGGTAAAACGGATTCTTTAGAATTTTTGAGGTCTAGAGAATAATTTATATCTATGTTAGAGTTATGATGAGGAAAAATGTATGGTATTGATAATTGCTTTATTTGCAAGCTTATTTGCTTATCATTCCAGTCTGTTACTTTAAGATGATGTGTTTCTAAGAATGTTCTCAACTTTAAATGGCAAAACCTAAGTAGATGATTTTATATTTTTGATTAAAGAGTGCTATAGATATTAAGAGATGCAATAAGAAATACAATAAATATTTCAAATTTATATATACTGGTGTGATTGTCCTTTTTCTCATTTGGGAATGGTGTGACTACACATGGGAACTATACAACATAAATTGGTAGAATGGCCAACAAAAGTCAGCACACTTTTCTGCTTCTAATCAAGTTGTTGCTTTTCTTTAAAAAGAAAAAAGATATTGTCTCTTATGAAAGAACAAATGAAGACAGGCCATTTTCCTAAATGCATTTTGCACTTTGTTCCTTATCAGAGCCAATCATTTGTCTATAAAAATTGGCTATCCGTGGCTTCAAATGTTAATATGTGTGTGTGTGTATAGTTTTGCTTTTATCTGACATTTCATTAGGATACACAAATATCGGTTAGTTTTCTAGTGGTGTGTTGAGTTTACTTGCATTTTGCACTGGCTCCAGTGCTAGTCTGCCCAGCATCTGTGTTACTCCTCTGATAGGGACTGGGTGTATGCCTGGAACATGCCATTTTGGGTACCTGTCTTCTGTCCATAGTAGTTATACCCAGGGGTATATGACCTAGGATGTACCAGTCAGGTTGTTCCTCCCATGTTTAAAAACTGAAAATGAAAGAGAAGCCAATTTTCTTATTACTTTCTAGTCACTAAGCCATGAGAATGTGAGTCTGATGCCAACATCCCTTCTCCCTTCTGCATCCCTAATCCCAACACACACCCCACCAGCTGAATTCCAGCTGGAGAGAAGGAAGTTGAAGTACAAAGACCAATGTATTTGGAGCAGTAGAGAGGGAGTGTCCTGATGGTGTTTGGGTTCCTGGCTCTGGATGTGCCTAAGACCAGCTTCCCTTTGTATGTGAGCCCATTTCCTGAGCTGGGTCTCTGTAACTTAAAACCAGAGTGTGAACCCAAACAACTTTTGTAATCCCCAAGTCCTGGGAAGATGTGGTCTCCTGTAGGAGTTAGGCAGAATATGAGCAAAACTGCATATACCTGGGCCCAGTGAATAGGTGTTAAAACCATTTCTAGGTGGGTAATAAGGCTGTGGATAGAGGTTTTATTTCTCTTGCAATTTCAGCATTGTAAGCACAGCCTTGAACATTATTCCAATGGAAGTAAAGGAGAGATTTATCCAATGGATAGGTTTGTTTGCACTAACCTCTGTTTCCTCACGGGCTGTGGTCTTGAGTTTCTTAAGCTTATTTTCAGATTCTCCATCTTTAAAATGAAGAGAGTATGCTATTTTCCATCATGGTTCTCTAAGATGTGATTAATACATCTGGTTGTAAAATACTGATAGATCTTTGAAATGCTATACCAAAATGTTACCTCGGACCAGAATTGTCTGTTTTTCTTGTCCTTTTAAAGGCAATCTTGAACTCTAGTATTTCTGAAATATAATATTCAAGGAAATTGCTATTGGCTTGATCATCTGGATGCTCTTTGCATATTTATCAACTTTCATTATCCCATGAATTCTATTTGTGTGTGCTTGGCAAACTAATTGTTCAATAAATTTTTAGTAAAAGAGTGAACAAATTAAGGAGCAGATGAATTAATTCAGTGGCACGGGATCATAGTCATACACAATTCAATTTTCTCTTTTTAATATGTAACTCTAAATCCAGTAACCGTTTAGGTTCTCCCTCCCCACCTCTCAAATGGGTAAATAGTTTTTAAAAAAAGAAATATTAATTATAACAGGATTGGAGTGATGAGGAATTGGAAAGTCAGAAAGCAAGAGAAGTTGAAATAACATGAATAGTGGATGTAAGGACCTGCCACACCCTCAGTGTTGACACAGAGTGTCCAAGGAAGAGGCCTCCAGGACCAAGATCCAGACCTGTGGGGAGGCGCACAGCAGCTGGGCTGGCTGGCTCACAGAGGAGTCATGTGGTGCTGGGCCAGCAAAGCCTGCGGGGAAATCTGCCTCTGAGGTGCCAGAGGAAGCTGACCCCTGGGGGAGAGCCACATTTCAGTAGTTGCCACAAAGCCTCCTGGAATGATTCCAGGGAAGCTGCTCACAGGGAGGTGTCTCTTGGGAATGCTCACTGCAGAGCCATCCCAGGGAGTGCTGGGGGGAGCTGCTGGCCCTGTGCCATTGGCCACCAGGCACAGCAGGAGCCAGGACCTGGAGAAGCCGATTGGGCAGCAGTTTCTGGTGCTGGAGAAGCTGGAAGTGTGTGCTGCTGGGGCTGGACAATGGAGAAACCAAGAGCTGCAGGATCCTTTTGAGAGAGCAACACCATACCAGGAAGAGAAACTTCTTCCTCCACTGTCTCTCCATTACCTTCTATTGACAACGCTTAGCATCCTGCCAGGTGACAATGAAGGGTGGATTTGGAGCTGGAAGGCAATAGATTGATAGCTGGCATAAGCACCTGCTATGAGCAAGCAGCATGTTAGGTATGGAGTGGAGAGAAATAGCTCTTAATCAAATAATCACACTTAAGAGTAAACTCATAATTGTGTTGAGTTTTCTTTTATGTGAAAGAAAGTATGTGTATCAAGAAAGACTATACAGAGGGTCTTGAAATTAGATTTCATACTCTCCTCTGCTCAGCACAGTTTTAAATATGCCACAGGTTGTTCAGTAAAATGTTAAGAAAAAAAGCAGCTTTTTAAGTGAATCAAAACCAAACAAAAAAGTAAAACACCAAACATTGAGATCAAGTAATTTTATGAATTATTATGATCTGTGCAAAATCCAAAGGAATTCTACCATAAACAATGCCATACACCTGGTAAGGACTGGTTGGAGGTCAATCTCTTGTGCATGGTTTGAGAAAATCTGAAGTTTCCATGAGAGAGTTACTGAAAGGATATGAAGTAGAACAATCCTGGTCCAGAGAAAGGGGCACACCAATCAAAGGCCATTGTCATTTGAGCGTAGAAGAAATTATTGTGGAAGGCTATTACATAGATGCAATCTGTTCTGAAGGGGTCAATTGAAATGCTGTGGTGACTCAGGAAATGCAGCCATGAGATTCGCTGACCAGACTGAGCCAGCTGTGTGTTTCAGAAAAGAAGCAAGTGGGACATGACCTCATTGTCATCTACAGGATCCACGAGAGGTGGATTGTTTCAGGGACACCGAGCGGCTGGTGGAATTGGACATGTTTACAGAAGTTAACTTGGACATAAACTGAAAAGTCACTTCTTATGGTGGAAGGGAAAAAAATGAGGACTTAAAGTCAGAAAAGTAACTGACCCATGTGTTTATCTCATATGACTTTTTAAAAAAGAATGTAGCATCTTTCTCAGTTTATGGAGACCATCACACCAAAGGTCATTCTGCCTATCCATACAGTGGCATCTAGACCAGAAAGAGTAATTAGGTTAACAACAATTCAATAAAACATTCTAAGAAGTACACCTGCCTAATAGATCATGTTCTGCAAACACTGATTTTTTTTCTCCCCGATATACAAAGAGGGACCATTTTTGAACCTTTGCTCCACATTCAATTTATGTCTTCAGCTTAGACAATTTCATGACAACATAGTCAAGCAAAGATATTGATTCATGGGTAAAGTTATATGATATAGGGATTTGCTTAAAAATACCCTGGCAAATAATAACAAAAATTGAGAAAAATAAATAATATGGACAAAATTTGGGTAATTATTGAAGCTCGGGGCAAATGGGTATGACAGAGTTCACTATACTATTCACTCTAGTTTATGTTTGAAATTTTTTATATTAAAAAGTTTTCAGAGGAAGTTTATAAATGCAATATCCATTTCAGCATCTTTATAATAGCCACAGTTATCAATAAGGAGACTTGGTGATGGTCCATTGGATTCTGGATAAAAAATCTGGTCAACGCCTCACCGGTTTAGCTCAGTCGATAGAATGTCGGCCTGTGGACTGAAGTGTCTCAGGTTGAATTCCGTCCAAGGGCACATGCCTGGGTTGTGGGCTTGGTTCCCAGTGGGTGGCATGCAGGAGGCAGCTGATCAATGATTCTCATCATTGATGTTTCTATTTCTCTCTTCTTCTCCCTTCCTCTCTGAAATCAATAAAGAAATATATATTTAAAATAAATCTAGGTAAGAGGAACTGGAGTCTCAAAGGAGGGGAGACTAAGGGGATGGATTTTTAAAATCTATCTTATTTTATTTTTTAAATCATTAATAAGGTAAATATCAGTTTAAATAGGAGATTTAAAACAAGGGCCAAAAGAATGTAAAGATAATATCATTAGCCATCAGGGAAATGCAAATTAAAACCACAATGAGATATTGCCACACACCTATCAGAATAACTACAATAAAATACAGAGCCAATGCCAAATTCTGGATGTGAACAATAAATAAATCCCATATTGCTGCTGGGAAATAAAATGGTATAGCCACTTGGGAGAGCAGTAGGCAGTTTTATTTTTTAAAACTAAACACACAGTTACCATATGGCCTACCAAAAACACCATTAGGCATTTATCCCAGAAAAATTAGAACTTCCATTTATACAAAAACATACACAAATGTCTACAATAGTTTTATTTATAAAAGCTGAAATCTGGAAGCTGACCTGGATGTTCGTCAATAGGTGAATGTTAAACCAAACTGCAATAAATCCAAGACATGGAACACTACTCAGCACTGAAAACGAATGAACTATTTTTTTAAAATATATATATATTTTATTGCTTTTTTTCAGAGAGGAAGGGAGAGGGAGAGTTAGAAACATCGATGAAAGAGAAACATCGGTCAACTGCCTCCTGCACACCTCCTACTGGGAATGTGCCTGCAACCAAGGTACATGCCCTTGACCGGAATCAAACCTGGGACCCTTCGGTCCACAGGCTGACGCTCTATCTACTGAGCCAAACCAGTCAGGGCAGGAATGAACTAGTGATACACATAACAGCAAGGATGAATCTTCAGGAAATTATGCTGAGTGGAAAAAAGCCAAGCCTAAAGATTATATGCTGTATGGTTTTACTTGTGTCATCTTTGAAATGACAAGCTTTTAGGAATGTAGAACAGATGGTAATTAGCAGGGGTTAGGGACCTGGGAGGGAGAGAGGAAAGCAGGTGGGTGTGGTGATAAAAGGATCACATGAGGGAATCCTTATGGTGATGGGACTGTCCTTATCTTAACTGTGGTGATATATGTGATAAAATTGTATAGAACTAAATATACAGGCATGTACACAAATGAGCCCAAGTAAAGCTGGAGAAATGGTAATAAGATTGGTGGATTGTATGAATGTCATTAACCTGGTCCTGATGTACTATAGTTTACAATGGTTTCTTATTTTTCAACTAGTGGCCCAGTGCACAAAATTCATGCACGAGGAGTGGGGTGGGGAGGGGGAGGTTCCTCAGCCCAGCCTGCACCCTTTCCAGTCGGGGACCCCTGGCTCCTAACTGCTCACTTGCCTGTCTGCCTGCTTGCCCCCAACTGCCCTCCCCTGCCAACTGGGTGATCTCACCCAGTCTCTATCTCTCTTTGTTTTTCTCAGCAGCCTCCAGGCCTTCCTGCCTCCCTGTCTTTCTCTACCTCTTTCCTGGTGGGAGAGGGTGGGGCCAGTGGGGGCTATTCCACCCTCTGCCTGCCCTCCCTTCCATCAGGCCTCTTCAGGCCCAGTATGTTTTGTTTCCTCATTCTGAGAGAGGCTCTGAGAGCGACCTGGGAGGGAGGGAAAGAAAGGGAGAAAAGGCTGTGAGCTGGTGGGCGCTGTGTGTGTTGTGCGTGTGTGTGGTTTGAGTGAATGTGAGTGTGGCCTCACATACCCCTTCCCCATCTCCGCTGCCACAAGTCCCCTCCCACCAGATCCTGCTGTGCATGCACAGCCTGGGTGTTAGGTCGAGTCTCTGGTCATTGTGGATGTGATGGACCCAGGGTTTTTATATATTAGGATTACTGTTGACATACAATATTATCTTAGTATCAGGTGTATAACATAGTGACTAGGCATTTATATAACTTGTGAAGTGATCACTTGGGTAAATCTAGTACCCATCTAGCACCATACATAGTTATAGTGTAATATAGTTTTGCAAGATAATACCATTGGAGGAAAACAGGTAATAGGAAATTTGAGATCTCAGTATTATATATGGTATATTTCTTTCAGCTGCATGAAAATATGGAATTATCTTAAAAATGAAAATAATATGTGTAAAAATAACTAAAAGTTCATGCAGTACTGCTTTTTAATCTGCTCAAAACCTTGGATATTCTTGCTGACTTTTAAAAATATATATTCTTATTGATTTGAGAGAGATAGAAACATCAGTGATGAGAATCACTGATCAGCTGCCTCCTGCAAGCCTCCTACTGGGGATCAAGCCTGCAACCTGGGCATGTGCCCTGATCATAATTGAACCATGATTTCTCGGTTCACAGGTCAACATAACCACTGAGCCACACTGGCTGGGTTTGCTGGACTTCTTTTTTCCACCTGGAATTAAAAAAAAAAGTTGTAATCTCTCCATTAATAATAGGAAGTAGTTTGCTTTGTTTTACCTAGGAATGCTACCCACTAGTAGTAGGATGTCTCTGAACAAGTGTCTTAATCACACCGGCTCTAATAGTTGTTACTATAAAAAATATATCTTAAGTGCCTGATACATGGTACCACTTAAAAATTCTCCTTCACATTGGAGATATTTTTTTCATTTGAAGATTTTTCAGGACGCTTACCTTTCCACTTTTACTCTCTCGTTTGTCTTTGGGAATTTTCTTGTATATTTGTGTGTCCCCTGAAACATAAAAAATATTTATGTAAAGTAAGATCTCTGGTAAAAAATAATAACAATAATTCAGAGAGAAAGCTTGAAACTAATGGCCAAAAGAGATAGTGGATTATCTGTGGTTTTCAATGATCTGTCCTCTTCCTGGCCAACTGTAGCATACAAGATCGAGAATTACCGGCATTGAAATTAACGACAGTTTAAACATGCTGAACAGTTAGGCCATTAAAGATGAATATATATACCCCTGGTGGCCACTCACCAATCCTCACTCACCCCCAGAGACACCTGTGATTTGAAATGTGAAAGCACTCAGTGAGAGCTTGTTTGTGCCCTGTAATAAGAAGTTATGGAAAACTAGTAATTACGTACATTTTCAGATCCATCTGCTCCGGTGAGGCAGACAAAGAGCATTTTTAAGGTAAAAGGAGAAGAATAACTCTTTTAAAAAAGCAAGCAGGGGATTTTTTCTACTTCCAGTAATGTTGGCGTAGATTGCTAATGATAAAACTAGCCACAGAAAGCAACAAGGAACTCTAGGTAGAAAACCGGCTCCTGCCCACCTCCACTATCACCACACAGAAAATGTTAGAGGGTGTCAAACTGCACACAGTGAGGCTGCAACTTTTGGAGGCAAAAGAGAAGCACAGGAGGTTAGTCAGATCTTTAAGCTTGACATTCCAGGGCATTTCCCCTTTGCAATATTTGCTAATTTATAATGTTTGTGAAGGCAAAGCACTGGGAAAGTAAATATAAAGTGACAGCTAAGAATCTGAAAAGCTTAGAGGAGCTTAAACTGCCATATGAATTTAGAGAGACAAAAATTAGAAGTCAGGGCTAGCTGAAAAGGGAGGGTCCTAGTCAACAGCCTAGAAATCCAACTTGTTCCCCAGGAGGTCTATTCCTGAGAAGTAAAGGGGGACCAGAAATAGGCAAGCTTCTGTAAAGATGAAAGCATATCTCCAAAACATGTCAGTTCCGGAGTGGATTAAGGTGATCTGTCTAAAACCTGACTACTCAACAGAAAGAAAACAGTAACTCCTTCCAAGCAGACCTCCAATTACTGCCACGATTTTTAACAGACAGGTGATCTAGATGTTGGAATCATCAGATTTTGAAAAAGATGAGTATATTAAAAAAAATGATGATGAGATAGAATTTAACCAAAGAAGCCCTAACATATATTGAAATGAAGAATTCAATGCAGCCTTCCTGGACCACAGGAATCTCTGCTCCCAGGCACCAGACACAACTCCAGGTCTGGATGAGATAAAACAATGCATTTCTTCAAGAGGCTCTAGATTTCCTCGGAAACACTGAGCCTTGTTTGGAAGACTGTTGGCCAGAGACAACCCCCATTTTTCTCTTAGATTCTGTGTGCCCATGATCACAGATAAATCACTTTCACCTCCAAAAACTGACTGAGAATCTAAATCCTATCTACATTTTGGAGAATGCATTTGTAGAAAGAAATGAATTCCATTCTTCCTTCTATTCTTCTTCTTACCCCCATTCACATCTTCTTCCCCTTTGGATCAGCCAAATCTACTCTGGTATAATAATTATTTCCATGTAGTGAATATCTATTATACGTTAGATCTTGGTGAGAGGTGTCATGCCTGTCTTATTTCATATCTATCTTTTCATTTATCTACAAGATTGAAGAAACAGAGGCTTGGAGAAGTTAATGAAATTGCTGGAGGCTATCCAGTGAGTAAATGGTAAAGATAGGCTTTGACTGTAACCATGTTTCGTTCCAAAGCCTGTCATAAGCTTGAGAGAAAACCAGGAGTTAAAGATGGCCTAAACAATTAAAACTATCACCTTGGTTGGCTACTCCTCAAGGGTGCCAATAGCATGCCACAATAGTGGGCAACTATATGGAAATTTCCATTGAAAGACAGCTGTTATGAAGATTGCCTGGTTTAGGAACAAAAAGCAAACAAAAATCCCAAGCTTTAGCTGGAACTTTGAAGAAAAAAAAGGTTTAGAACAAAATTAGAACTTATTGTTTAAAATGCTATTGAATGAATTTCTGGGAATACTTATTGTTATTTTTTTAAAGAAAAACTTAGTGTTCTTTTAAAAGCATAGGACTGCTAGCAATTTCAGGAGGGATGGTAGAAGTCTCGTTCAATTAACTTTCCCAAATTGTGAAGAGAAATGTTATATGAAGTCCAAGGTAAGAACTCTCTTAGAAAAGGCAATAGCCAATCAACAGCCATTGTTCATTTGTTTGTTGATTCATTCAATACTTTTTCATTTTTAGTGTTGAAATACATAGAGGTGTGCATAAATCAAATGTAATGATTTTAAAGAATGGTTGGAATATGACAATACCGTTTCATTAGAAGGCAGCCTCCTCAGTGCCTTTTCCCAATCAGGTCTCATTGAAAAGGTACCTTTTGAGTGATGGCTGAAGGAGGTGGGGGAGAGAGTCATGTATTTTCTGAGGGAAGAATATTCCAGACAGAGGGAGAGAGCTTTAACAGCTGTGAGGCAGCAATCTCTCTGACGTGTTCAAGAACAGTAAAAGTCCAGTTCGACTTGAATAAAGGTAATGAGGAAGAATTTTGTGAAATGAGTCTTTCAGAACTTAGTTCTTCTTTTAAAAAAAATATATTTTATTGATTTTTTTACAGAGAGGAAGGGAGGGGAATAGAGAGTTAGAAACATCGATGAGAGAAACATCCATCAGCTGCCTCCCACACACCTCCTACCGGGAATGTGCCCGCAACCAAGGTACATGGCCTTGACTGGAATCGAACCCGGGACCTTTCAGTCCACAGGCCAACGCTCTATCCATCGAACCAAACTGGTTAGGGCTTGTTCTTCTTTTTTAAAAAATATATTTTTATTGGTTTCAGAGGGGAAGGGAGGGGGAGAGAGAGATAGAAACATGAATGATGAGAGAGTCACCGATTAGCTGCCTCCTGCACACTCCACACTGGGGATCCAGCACAACTTGGGCACGTGACCTAACCTGACCGGGAATCAAAAGGTGACCTCCTGGTTCATAGGTTGATGCTCAACCATGGAGCCAGGAGCTACAACTGCCCGACTAGGACTTTGTCTTTATTTTGATGTAAATAAGAGCCATTGGTGTGTTTTGAGCAGAGCAGTCTCATGAACTGATTTACATGGGTAAAGAATCAATCTAGCTGAGGGGCAAAAGCAGAAGACAGATGAGAAAGACCATTGCAGCAATCCAAGCAAAATATGATGTTGGTTTAGCTTAAGTGGTGGCAATGTAAGTACTGAGAAGAGGTCAGATCATCTGTGTAATTTGGACAGGATTGGCTTACATATCTAATAACTTAGGTATGCTTCAGTATTATGTTCACTAATATGTTCTCACACTTAGTTTATGTGCTCTTTATTCCCTTTTGCATCCTAGATCTATCTGTGATCACAATCCTTCTTCCTTTAGATTTTCCTTTTGAGAAGTACTACAGGTAGCCAACTTTTCCCTTTTCTGAGACTGTTTATTTTTCCCTTCCCTTGGCTGACAAGTATTTTCTCTTAGCAAATCAGAGTTATCACTCCACTCTTCTACGGTGTCCATGGTGGCTGTGAGTCCAAATGTCACTGTTTTGATGGTAATCATCGTTTTCTTTCCAACTGCCTTAAATTTCCCAGTGGTCTTTGTTGTTGAGCAATTTCTCTATGCTAAGACTAGATGAGGATTGCTTTTTATTCATCCTGCTTGATATTCTTTAAGATTCCTAAATCTATGAATCAATATCTATTATCAGTCGTGGAAAATGTCAGCCATTATCTCTTCAAATATTGCCTCAGTTTCTTCCTTCTTCTCTTTCTGGATCTTCACTCTATCTTCTCTGTCTCTGGCTGTTTATTAAGATTTTTCATCTCTTGTCTGTGCTGCATTTTGAAGCGTTTCTTTTGGCCTGTTTTTCAGTTTACAATGTCTTTGTTCAGGAGTATCTAATCTGCTGATAAATCCATTTGTTGAGTTTTCTATTGCAGGTGTTATATTTATCATGTCTGAAAGTACTCTCTCATTGTCATTCAAATCTCTTACACTGTACTTTAGGTTTCATATTTCCTGAAAATATTGTCAGTTTTGCATTTGATTTATTTTAAATTGTGGGTCTTATTACTTCAATATTTGAAAATTGAAGAGCTCCATTTCTGCTCAAATTTCTGTTCAATTTTAGTCATGAAGACGTGTTTCCTTGGATATTTTTGGGTTTTGACTATGTGCATTCTCCTTACAAAAGTATTGTTTAATTAATAGATTTTGTATTTTAGAGCATTTTTAGCTTCACAGCAAAACTGAACGAAAGCACAGAGTTGTTAACATATCCCTTGTGCCCCCATGCACAGACTCTCCCACCATCAATATCCTATAGCAATGTAGTACATTTGTTACAGGTTTCTAGTGAATTTCAATTTAGTTTGCAAATCTGAACAATGACCAGCTTTTGTTTATAACTTGTCAGGGACATTTCTTCCCTTTTTGTTCAGCACCAAAGCAACTTTTCCTTGAAGTGCCCTCCTGTTGAGAAAAGCAGTTTATAACTGGTCAGACTCACTCTGAAAATGAAGCTTCGAGGGAAAAGGTCTCCCATTAAACTCCCCACTTGAGACAGCTTTCTGTTCCTGTACCAAGGACGCCATGAAAACTGAAGTTCAGATTTACAAGGTTTAGCAAAGGTTCTCAGGGCAAGACTGGCTTCCTCCTACAAGAAAATTAACTTCTCTGTGCTTTCCACTACAGGTAGAATTTGGCCTGCAAACCCCCAACCTTGCAATGTCCTCAATGCAATTAATAAGGCTTAAAAAAATCTTCCTGTCTTTTTAGTTTTCAGTTGGATACCTGACCACACATTTATCAGAGATAGAAGCCAATTCCTTTATTTGCTCAGTCAGCAAACAATATCTGAACATCTCCACGGTGGTGGATTTTTTGGGGGGAGGCACTGATGTGTTAGTATTATTCCTGCCCTTGAGAAGTTTGCTTGTTTTTTTCTTTATTGATTAAGGTATTACATCCTTGAGGAGTTTATAATCAAGTATAGGAGGAAATGCATAAAGACTATTGATGCAAAATTTTGCTGAACTGTTGAGAAGTTCAACATTATTTATAATGCAGTCTTCCTGTATTTTTCCCAAAGGCAATTGGAGTAATTAAGAACTCACTTTGTTGCAAGGGACCCATGAACCATTATTCTGTCCAAGCACCCCAATTTTCCCCAGCTTCTAAGAGATAACAAAGCTCCAATAGAAAGAGACTGAGGGAC
>PVJC01026782.1:0-23737 GCA_004026665.1 Murina feae
ATCGGAGCTGAGCTGAGCGGGCGCAGCTTCACTTTCGCTCCTGCCGCAATGGAAAGGGCTGTTTACTCAGGTCCGTGAGTGGCGGCCGCCATGTTGGCTGGGCTAATTTGCATACAGCCGCTCTGATTGGCTGGTGGGCATGGCTTACCCGTCTCGGAGAAACGGTTAATTTTAATATTTCGCTTTTATAGAGTAGATGGTCTTGGTATTATGGATAGCATGGCATACAAGTAAATAAAGTGGTATTAGGAGCTCAGGTTGACAATTCTGTACCCTCTGGGCCTGCACATCAAGGGCTTTCAAGTTACTTTATGCCCAAGGGAGTGGAGATGCCTAGGGTCCTGGTGAAAGTTGAAGCCCTGATACAGGACAGAGTTCTATTTGAGTAAGGGCTTAAAGATGAGGATAAACGCTGGATCATGGGTTCCTAGCAGTGAGGCCAGCATGTGACCTCAAATAGCGAGACAGGCCCTCTATGCCTCTGTGCTCATCAGTTCAGGGAGATGTTCAGTCCAGCTGCTTGGCAGCAGAGATTCAGTGAGAATCCAGATAACCCATGTGGCTCTTAGAACCCCCTTTCCTCCTCTATCACACTGTCATATATGATCATTGCTGCTCCTCCAACCACCACCATCAGAATTGGGAGGGAGAGGAGATTTTACCCAAATAGATCAAGCAGTTAATTAAAGGGACTGCTGTAATTGTTGCATCAAATGAAGTTTGCTGGATTTTCTTTTCCATGTTTGCTTTAGAGGATAGAGGCTTATGAAGATCATCACATGGATTGTGGAGAAAAAGTATAAATTCTTATATTTTGTCAAAGCTAAGATGTCATTGACTATTAGAAAAGCCATTCTTTTATGAATTACTGAGAAAGAAAAAAACTATTATGTCAGTCAGGGTTCATCTAGAGAAAAAGTAGTAGTAGGGCAGGTTGTTAATTAGAGAAGACTACAACTCTTGGATGAGCTGAGGCTCTTCTCACAGACAAAATTGCTTCTTCATCTGGGAAGCCTCAGCTTTGCTCTTAAGGCCTTCTTTCATCAACAGATTGAATCAGGATATGATAATCAGTTTTATTTTAAATCAACTGATTATGTCCTATAATCACATCTATAAATTATCTTAATAGTAGCACCTAGATTAGTGTTTGATTGACTGACTACCTGGGGGTTGTAGCCTAGTCAAGTTCACACTTAAAACTGACCATCATAGCTATCAATTAAACTATGGCATATTATGGGTAGACACATCTCAATTTTAGAGATGTTAAAATGTAAAAAAATGTACATTTTAGACTATAACATACAGTACATTTTCTGGGTGTAATGTGAGTAAATTTAGAACTCTACTTAAAAGACAAATTTGGTATAAGATGCTATTAAAGGGCAAGCAGGGAGTAATTTTTAAGACTAGAATTGGGGACACTTAGGAGCCTTTTTTCCTATCTTATGCATCTACAAAATGACTTTGCTAACAAGGCCTAATTCAGTAGGGTAAGAATACTAAGTACTCTTTCCCACTTCCCTATCCTTTTTCTTCTTCATTTTAAAATTTTTAGTTGAATTTATTGGGGTAACATTGGTTAATAAAGTTATATAGGTTTCAGCTGTACAATTCTGTAATAAATCATCTGTATAAAAATTGGTGAATTCTGTTTCCATGGTTCCCTGAAAACTTAATAACCCAAGGTCATATTGATGAAGAAGGAGATGGCATAAAATGAAATATGCAGCCACTTAAACACAGCCTCAGTCCTGGGATTACCAACAGATTCCAGGACAAAACCACAGAGCACCTGTAGATCTTTGTAAAGTACCTTAAATGTCAAGACTTCCATCTGGGGGTTTTCTTTGTTCATCAAAGACTTCACCATTATTTTAACTTTTTCTCTGAAAATAAAAAAGCTCGTTGAAAAAATAAATTAGAACTCTATGACATAACTTCATTTAGTAATTCTGGAAATTAGTCATGATTTTGTAACCATGTAATGATTTGTAATTTTAGAGATTAGGAGAATGATTTTGACCACTCATTTGCATTCAGGAAGTCTGAGATACAAAGAAAGGGAATTTATTCTCTGAGCGTCACTTGAGGCAGGGTTAGAATTAGGATCCAATTTTCTCCCTTATTGGTCTTTTAGTCTAGATCTATTTTATTATAATCAGAAAAGCAGATTGAAATATGAATTGTGATTCCCAAAATGGTACCCCCTATCACTGAAGGGTGTCAAAGGATATTAAAACTACTTCAAGGAGCCCAAAGGAAAGTGCACATTTAGGAAAGCTTCATGGGCTAAATGACATGTTAATTTGCTTTGCCTTTGACCAGAGTTCTATCTAGTTCCTTGGGCCACTTTGTTTTCATAGGCTGATCGAAGCTCTGATTACCAGTTAAATGGGTTATGTGGGTCATTTACCTGCTTGCTCTGTAAGCCATTGTCTACCTCCCTGTTCTGCTCTGTATCAAAGGGAACTACACTTGCCAGGTTTACTTGCAAACTGACTTCTGAGTAGGTTCAGCTAATGGTAAGCATCAGAGGAAGACTAGAGAGCAGGAGAAGAGAAGAAACCAGGAATCTCACCCTTCGGCTCTGTCTTGGGCTTTGCCTCCTTCATTGGCTGTTTCATTTCCTCAGCTGCTCAGACTTTCACTGGATAGTTCTTTCCTCCATGGGCCCAGCCTATCATTGCAGCCTCCACTTTGATTCTCCTTTGATGGACTCAGCTTCAAATTCTCACAGCAACATCTCCTCTCATGGTTTCTTCCGGCACAGCAGTGGCAATGGCTTCTGGATTTTCTGGCCATTCCCTGGATGCTGTCTTTCAGCTTTCCTATTACCTGTGCAATCAGTTTCTCATATCAAGTTCTCTCTGTTTGGAATTCCCAGAATACTTTTTTTTCTTTGTTGGAACTTAACTGACACATAGCATTTTTAAAATTAGCTACAATGGAGTAATAAAACAGTTATTACTTGAGAGATACAAATTTGGTGGGATAGCATCATTTTCCTCTTTCATGGCTTCCAAGAGGAAAAATATGGAAAAGAAGAAAAGTGTCTTTGGAGTGGAAGAGCTGAGGATCACTGAGCAGCTGGGGCATTCAAGGTAGTGCTCTAGGGAAACAAGTCCCAGAGAAATAGGGGGACCAGTCCGTGATCATTAAGTGAGTTGATAAATGAATAACCAGGACCAGAACTCAGTTACTTTCAGACAAATTTTACAAAACAAAATTGGAAGAGCATTTGCATTAGAGAGACCCAGGTTAAAATCCTCCCTTCACTGCTCATTTGCTCTGGGAGTTTGGCAAGTCGCTTATTATTTCTGAATCTCTAAAACAGATAAACTCCACAGGGTTTGTGAAACTGAAAGCAGTTACTTTAAAAAGTGCTTGGCAGGTGTTTGGCCAGAGGAGTCACTAAATATGTTACCTTTCCTTCCTTCCATGCATGACTTTTCTATAACATTGTCTAGGACAATCAAAATTCCCAAGGTTGTTTTTTTTAAGCTTTCTTAAAATTTCTCTTTTTCTTTCACTGACTTGCAACAAAACATATCAAAGGAGCCAACAAAATGCTTCAATACTATAACTCAATGCTTTAAAAAATACCTGCAATTGTGTTCTCAGCACCCTTCTCCATGTTATCTTTACTTGCCCCTTAAGACATTAGAGTGAGAATTGTCTGTGTGAAGTTATATGTGCTATGAATCTGCTCCATGACATTTGGCAATCAGCAATCATTTAGGCCTGCTTTCCTCCATTTTATGATTGGCTATAGACCAAAAATAGGTCATGTTACTAAAAAAAAAAAAGATTACTTCAGAGGTCTGTACCTGAGGGCACAGGCTTTGGGAGCACCAACCTTTTGGCCCAATTGAAAAGCTGAGTTATATAAAAAGATGTCAGCCTCATGGTTACAAGTGCTCCAGCCACAGTCCAGTTACATACTGCCATAAAGACGTAAATAAGCAGTTATTTATACTCCTTAACCCTATTCTTCTCTTTTGAGATGCTATTGGATTAGAGTGTTAACATAAAAACATTCAAACATGTGGGGAATTTTTGTGACTTTATTTGAGCCAAACTATCCAAATGCAGAAGAATCTTAATGGATTGAGATAATCCTCTGGAGAATGGCAGTTTTGCGCTTTGTTTTATACATTACAATCAAAGAGGAGACATATTGGTGATAGATTGGGGGAACGGGGAGGGGGAGGGGGCTGGGATTGGATAAAAAGTAAAGTGATAGGCACACTTCTTTTACTTAGATGGGTGCAGGATAGGTAACAGTCAACAATTAACTCAATAACAATGAGAGGATTTGTTGTTTCCATAGAGCAGTACCTGTGCTTTGAGAACTCTGGAAAGAGGAAAATTATTTTGAATTCCAATGATATGTTATCATAGATGCAAAATGACAACAGATAGGCTCAATTAAGGTAAAAATTGACCTTTGTCAGTGGAGATACTGGCTTAGGACACTACTACCCACCATGAACTGCTTTTTAGTTTAAAAGGTTTTAATTGTAGACCATACTGTGTGGTTACTTAGGTCTCTGATTTTGCAAGGCTCCAGGCTAGCATGGGCTCCTTTCTGTCCTCGGGAGAATGCCCGAAGAAGCAAGGTTACTTTGGCTTTCAAAGGCTGATGCTTGAAGAACAGGTAGCCACTTCCTCTTTCTCCACTCCTATTCCCCTCACCAATCTCAGGTTTTGGAGATTGTTTTGCACTAATTTTTTTTATTGTTTTAGAATATTGTGGTCACTCATTCATTGTACCTTGATATTCTTGGCTACGTGTGGAAAGCTTCGTCAATTTGAAATGGATTTGGATTTGGAAGGTTAATGTTTTTCGGTTTTCTTTCAGGCAGCTCCATTATGTGTAACCATGATTCAAAGCAAGCATTGCTTTAGGATGCATTAGGAAACGGATTTTCCCCTTGTTAATACTATAGGTTTTCTTTTATTGAATTAATGGCTGAAATAAGCTGAGAAGAGTATGTTTTGGAGTCCATACTTGCCTAGCCAAGGCCACCAGAAAACCTGGTGAATATGGTTATGTTTAGAGGGGTAATCAGACAGCTTTAGCTTTTGTGCAAATGGCATTTTAACTCTCCATTTCAAAATGCTCTTTATTTATTTGCTCACAAAGTGCCAGAGACAGGGGCCTCAGGAATGCAGTTCTATGCATGATCTGGGGTGAGGGGATACCTCTATTTATGGCAAATGGCTTTGTCTTCTGTGGGATTGGGTCATATTGTTACTTCTGCAAGACTAAAAAGGATTTAAATGATTATATTTTGACAAAAATTCTACCTACACTGTTAAGGAACAGGGTAACTTCATTTTCTGCCTTTATCTTATCCAATTTCTTATTATTTTCCCTCATCCCATCTCTCTTTCACTTCCCCAAATCCCTTTTTGGAGACACTGTTGAACTAATTTTTTGTTAATTGTCATGGGATATGGTGCACCACTCATATATTGCACATTCCTATTCTTGGCTACATATGCAGAACTTGTTCACTTTGAAGTGAGTTTAGATATAGAAGGTTATTGTTTTTCTTGTGGTTTCCTTTCAGGCAATTCCATTGTATGTGACAGTGATGCAAAGCAGGCAGAGAGTTGCCTAAGGCTTTAGGATGGGACAGAACTCTGGAAACAGATTCTTTGGTTAAGGCTATAGGTGTGCTTGACTTCAGTGTCATCCCAGTGACACAGTTGGTAGTTGACAACAGAGAGAAAGAGTAAGCAAGAGGGAATGAAGGAGTAGCATATGATTAAGAACAAAAATAGAAACACTCAGTGTCTGTAATAATTAGATGCCAAGAACATGCCTGGACATCTGAACTTTCCATCATAGCTATTATATTTATTTTAAAAACTAGTCATTGCAGTTCAGTGTACCTTATACTCTGTAGTGGGAAAGAGAACTAATATTTACTGCTTTAGCAGACACAATACTGGGCACTTAATTTGCATTATGTTATTTAAGCTTTGCATGAACACTCTGAGATAAGAATTTATACTAATCTGTAAGTGACAGAGATCAAGTGCTTACTCACACATACACACACATACACACATACATGTAGGCACACACATGTGCCTACACCCATGCTGGAATTTTTCAATTTAAATCACTGAGACTACAATAAAATATCCCCAATTCTCAACCTACAAAGCTAGTGGAGGTTTTGTGTCTGGCATGGCAAAATAAACCCAGTAGAACCCATTTCTCACACTGATTCAAACTACAAATACTGGACAATCCTATATACTAAAAGGCTAATATGCAAATCGATTGAACGGTGAAAAGACCTGTCACTATGATGTGCACTGACCACCAGGGGGTAGATGCTCAATGCAGGAGCTGCCCCCTGGTGGTCAGTGCACCAGAAGCTGGGCTCAAGGCTGGCGAGCTCAGTGGCAGTGGCAGGAGCCTCTTTTGCCTCCATGGCAGTGCTAAGGATGTCTAACTGCCGGCCAGGGACCAGGCCTAAGCCATCAGTTGAACATCTCCTGAGGAGTCCTGGATGCAAGAGGGCACAGGCCAGGTTGAGGGACACCCCCCCCCCCCGAGGGCACAAATATTGTGCACTGGGCCTCTAATATACAAATAAAACAAAACACTATTTGATTACTCAAAAACTAAAACTAAACCAAAGCAGGAAGAATGTTGAAGAGGGGCACGACTTGGACCAATGGCCAGATGGTGGTGAGAATTCAATTTTTTCCTCTTTTTTTTTTTTTTTAATAGCTTTACTCCAAGGCTGAATAGGTACTCATGGAACAGTGAGGGAGTGATGACAGTATGAGATTTCTTAATAGAAATCCAGTCATTCTGGCTAGAGGAACCAGGAAAAGGAGCACCGGGGATTGGAGAGTGCAGGGAGAATACCAGAGTGGAGAGAATTGGAAAAGGAAGCCCTAATTCCATATATGAATCTGCACAAGTGTTGGGCTCATTCTTGCAGTACCAATGGGAGTGACAGACTTAAACAGCTCAGCATAGGCTTTGACAATTCAACAGAAGTTTGAACCAGTGCCCATAGATGGCAAGATAGAACTTGCAATCTGAGCCTAAACAATTGATTTCCACTAAAACAAGAACATCATCATTCTCCAAGGATTATAATAGGACTCAGTGTCCACAAAATATAAAATCCACAACATCTCTATTTATTTCAAAAGTTACACATCTTAAAAAAAACACAAGAAAATGTGTCCACATTTTTACTACAACAGAAAAGATAATCAACATGTGCCAAACTCAACATGACCCAGATGTTAGAATCATTAGGCATAGATTTTAAAACAGCTACTATAACTATGTACCATGAGGCAAGGAAAACACACTTGAAATGCATGGAAAGATAGAAGCTCTTAGCCAAATAGGAAAATGTTCTCAGGTGAGGATTAACAAAAGAGTTAGTTTATTTCTGGGTTGTTGATTCTGGTTCATTGGTCCATATGTCTGTTTTATGCCAGTACCATACTGTTTGAATACTATAACTGTAATATAGTTTGAAATTAGAGAGTGTGATACTTCCAGCTTTGTTTTTCTTCCTAACGATTGTTTTAGCTATTTGGGGTTTTTGTGGTTCCATACAAATTTTGGGATTGCTTGTTCTATTTGTATGAATAATGCCTTTGGACTTTTGATAGGAATTGCACCGAATCTACAGAGTGCTTTTGGTAAAATGGACATTTGAACAATTAATTTTTTAGTCAATGAGTGCGGAATGCCTTTCCATTTATTTACATTCTCATCAATTTATTTTATCAATGTGTTTTAAATTGGAAGCCTGTCCCTCAGGCTGCAGCTTTTAAGATAAGCAATTAGGTCTCTTTCACAAAAAGACTGGGCAAGTTTTATTGTGCTGTCTCTGCACTGGGCTCTTGGGGGATAGCTAGGGCTAGTCTGTAGGAGGAACTCTTAAAAATTGTCTGAGTTTGCTATAGCTTTGTGCATTTGTGGGCACAAGCCCTGTTAGCTTTAAAAGCTAAATGTTTTAGAGGCCCATCTCTCAGGTGGAAGTCTTAAAAGTTGTGGTTCAGATATGAGGTCTAAACTCTTCACTCCTCAGAAAGAAGGTGGAAGTTTAGCCCTGACTGGTTTGGCTCGGCTCAGTGGATAGAACGTCAGCCAGTGGACTGAAAGGTTCCAGGTTCGATTCCGGTCAAGGGCATGTACCTTGGTTGCGGGCACATCCCTAGTGGTAGGTGTGCAAGAGGCAGCTGATCAATGTTTCTCTCTCATCGATGTTTCTAACTCTCTATCTCTCTCTCTTTCTCTCTGTAAAAAAATCAATAAAATATATTTAAAAAAAGAAGGTGGAAGTTTTGAATTTCTTCTCAATGTGTGTTGATGGGCCAGAATTGGCGTTTATGGTGAGACGGTGTCTCAGCTTTTCCTGCTCATTCTGATCTGGATTTTTTCTCATTTTGCTGATGTGTAGTTATTGTTGAGCTAGTTTCTAAATTTCTTTTATGTTTAATTGTTCCACATATAACTATGGATTCATTGTGCCCATGGGAGTAGGTGAATTCAAGAGCCTCTTATGTTGCTATCTTGAACAGGAACCAACATTTTCTTGAAGATTTAAAGTCCACCTACTGTATGTTCCAGTCATTCCACTCGTAAGTATTTACCCAAGAGAAAAGAAGAGCATAAGTCTATACAAATAATTGTATACAAATGATTGCAGCAGCTTTCTATATAATAGTTACAAACTATAAATACCCTAAATAAACATAATAAGAGAATGAATAAACAAACTACGGTATAACCATACAATGGAATACTATTCATCAATAAAAAAGAATGAACTATGTATACAGATAACAACATGAATGAATCTCAAAATTATTATGGTGAATGAAAGAACCCAGGCAAAAAGAATAGATACTATATAAGTCAATTTATATGTATTCTTGAAAATACAAGCTATAGTAACAGAAAGTAGATAAATGGTTGTCTAGAAATAGGGATAGAGGGAGGGAGAGATTTAAAAAGGACATGGCAAAACATATTTATTTTTGTGGTGATTATTATTTCACATGTATATATGTATTTGTTAGATCTGATGCAATTATACACTTTATATGTGTGTAGTTTATTATATTTCAATTATACCATTATCAACAACAAAAACTACCAGAGAGAAATTGCAGCAAAAGTTACACAGAACTATGTTGCTCTCTGAGATTCTATTTTATGAACACTTGAATTTTAGTTCCTTATATATCTTTCATATTAAGTTTAATCTCTTACACATTCAGTGCAGAGATTGAGACAAGAAGTCTAAGTCAGAGACATAGTAATGGATTTCAGGTAGGAAATAGCCTCTATACTTTCAGAAGTGGACATATTTACTTAAGGAAAATACAAGAAAGAGCTAAATCTAGGACTGAGCCCTGAGTAGCACCAGCAGTCCCAAAGTAGAAAAACAAGGTAGAGCCAGCAAAGGAGGCTGAGAAGGTGCTGCTAATGGAATTGAATGAAATCTAGGAGATTGTATAGTCAGGGTGTCCAAGAGAGAAAAGTGCTTCAGGAAGGAAGGAGGGGTCACCTATGCTCAATCCTGCTAAAAACTGAGCACGTTGAGGATATAATAGCATTCTAGAACTGTGGGAGTTTGAATTTAGAAACACACACACACACACACACACTAACACAAGTAAAGTTATGCAAAAACTTGCTGAAATGTAGCAAATTTTTCCTGACTTGAGTTAATGGGTTCCTCACTTGAGGAATATAAAATTGAAAACAGCCTATTAAAATTAAAAACAAATTAAAGTATATAAAAGGCTAGTGGATCTGGTTGTAGAGGTTATCAAATTACATTATTACCTTTTAACTTTGATAGTCACCATCTTTACTGCTGCTGAAATCATAATTGTAAATAATTATTCATGTCATTACTGTAAATTTTAATGTTCATGGCTATAGAATTTCTGAGATTTTCAGCTGACCCATATGATGAAGTTGTGAAATATCCTTAGATCACCAAAATGGAAAAACCATGGCAGACTCTTGCAACAACTGAGTTACAGCATTGGGTTTTCACCGAGGTACCAAACATCAGCCCTTCAGGGGAAATGTTAAATTAATGTTGGAAATGTTAAAATAGTGCTGTAATTCCATTTTAATTTGTATAAAGAAGGATTTAAATGGCAAAGCAGTATAAATAACATTGACAGTAATCTTGATTTATAATTCTTGAGGGGTTTAAGGGCTTAAGGGCATGACGGGCACAAAGAGAACTTGGCCAGAGCTATTGCTGAGGAAGGTAAGCCAGCAGCATTTTTCTTCTCCCTCTTCCTTTACAGCAGGAGGGCATCCCTGTAAGGAAAGACATCACAGAAGCAACAGTTGCCAAAGAAAATCACTAAAGCTAAAACTATAGAGGAATTTGAGGCAGTGATAACTAATTTTTAGAGAGATGACTCTAACTGGATGAAAATACAGTGCTCTCCTTTCTGAGAAGCAGGATATTCCTGCCGAGAGACAGCTGGGAATGAACTAACCTTCGGTCTACAATCCCTTTGCTGACATTTTGCCATATTTCCCATGATGCATAATCAGAAATGCTGTACTGTAATCAGATGATCACATTGCTGTAGTATCCATCCGAAGTATGAGAGTGCCTGGTCCCCCATGATAAGAATTCAACACCTGAGCATGCAGGACCATTTCGGCCACAACAGAGAAAACTGACATCATAGTTATTCCTGGGGTGCAGCACTGTCCATGAGGGGGATCTGCTGAGTAACAGGTGCTAGAAGAAATTAAGGTGAAGGATATGACCCAGCTAGTAAGTGTTTAAATGTGCCAGCTCATCTGCCTAGAGACCACTCTCTTTTTACCTTCTTAAGACAAAGAAGGGCTGCCCTGGCTTCCTGCACCTGTACACTCTGTCCTCGTGGCTTCCTTTTTTCTATGCTGTTGTCTTTTTTAAAAATATATTTTATTGATTTTTTTATTACATAAAGTATTACAAAGATTAGTACATATATCTCTTCCCCCTCCTATGCTATTGTCCTCAATCAAGTTTATTTTAATTGGTTTAACTCTCGTTGAACAAAGGAAAATGCAGGCTGGTGGTAAGTCTGAGAAGTGGAAAAATAATGGAAATGGAGCTGAGAAAGAGGAAAGGGGTGGTTTTCTCCCCTTGCCCTGGATCCAGACCCCTTTGAGCCACCCTAGTGATGGTGCCGAAAGGTTTTATCTTTTTCCTTCAGGCAGGAGGGAACCTGATCTGCATGGCAGGTGATGAGAAGCAGCAAAGTAATGCAGTGATTGTTAAAACACAACACAGAACAAACTAGTACAGATTTATGAATCTGGGAAACCAACTAGAGAAGAGAGAAGAAAGGGGAAAGTAGGACAGATAAAAATACAGTTACAACAAGAAGGAAATGGAAAATAAATAAAGGAAATTCCTTAACCCAAACTAAGCCTCCTGAGGGAATTTTGTTAGAGTGGATGGTGGGGGGGTGGGGGGGTGGGATGGATAAAATTCGTGTAGGACTGTTTATTTGCAGGCGATCCCATTAAAATCAATTAAAACAGGGCAGCCTGCAAGGATCCTGATAGGACCCATGGGTTTACTACAGTCTCTGGCAGTCTGCACTTTCTGAATGTGTGGATTTATGAGTTTTAGATCATTTGTTTCCTGTCCCTCTGAGGTAAATAGCCCAGTGTACTTGGTGTATTTATGATTGTTGTGGAGAGAAACATAACTGATAAATCACTTTCTTTCACTTGTTTCTTTGATGAGAAAATGTATGGTTTTCTAGCAATTTGACTTTTAACCTGTAACAGTTATCTTTCCATTTTTGTTGCAGGTTTAGTAGGGCTGGTTCTAATCCAGGCCTGTGCAACATGCCTGGGAGGGGGACCCAAAGGTTGGATCTTGTGTCCTTCAATATGGTAGCCAGTGGCCACGTGGGCTACTGACATGTGGCTAATCTAAATTGAGAAGTGTTGAAAGAGCACACTGGATTTTGGAGACTTAGTATGAAAAAAGGAATGTAAGCTATCTCATTAATAATTTTTGTATTGATTTACAAGCTAAAATTATATTTTGGCTATATTGGGATAAATGAAATGTTAAAATTGATTTAATCTGTTTTGTCTTCTTACTTTTAAAATGTGGCTAAAAGAAAACAAAATTATATATGTGGCTCATATTTGTGGCTTGCTTTATATTTCTGTTGGACAGTGTTGAATTAAGAGCAAGAGCTAAGAAAGTTCAAGCCTTGGCACTGCCATTTCCTGCCTCATGACCTTGGATAAATTATTAAAATGTGCTAAGCTGCACTTTCCAATCCCCAGTTAAATAGGGATAATAATTTGTACCTTGAAGGACTACTGGGAGTTTTAATGGAAATAAATCCTGTAATACCTAGCACATAATACGTATTTGACAAATGTTCTCTTCCGTGTGCATTTTATTTATCACTAGTAAATGTAGTCACTTTGTTTATAAAGAATTCTCTAGGATCAGGATAATGTAGCTTGTACAAACGGTTAAAGTACTTGACAAATACGTGTTCACACAAGGTCTGAAAGGGAAGACACTGCTTTTGGCTGAATGGGGAATGAGTCTGTGGCCAAGCTTCATGCCTGCTGGCACCCGCCATATCGTTCAGGCCACTGTGATCGTTAGACACGCCTGGAGCACTGGTTCATGTTCTGTTAAGTTGCTTAAGTGTCTGAAATTCTATTTTTAAAATCCCCAAATAAGCTCTATTTTAAAAGTCCCAAATAAGTTTCTGATCTTGCTGAAAGGGCATACCTTCAGCTGCAAGTGCTAAGGAGTAGAGTATTCCTGCAGACATTTTAAAACAAAATAATTAAGAAACTGGGCTGATCTCTTCACAACCAGTTACTTCTCTTTCTCCTCATTTATTTTCATCCTTTGAGGAGTAAAAGTGTGCAGTATGGCATTAGTTTGCCTTTTTGAGCATCAAGATACTGTAACCCTTTCTTATGGGTTATCTTCGAAGTTGGCACTTTGTCAAGAATCGAACTCCTCCTATCCAGCACTTGTAAACTCACACTCCTCTGTACTGCCTGCCTGCTTTCTCTACTTGCAAGTTCTCTGATCCGCAAATACTTAAACCATGAGTTCTAAGTTTTTGATGGTTCCAAATGTGACTTTTTTTCCAACAAAAGTCAATTCAAGGAATTTACTTTGGTTTTTAAAATACTATAAAATTTTAAAGTTAAAGTTGAAAACCTACTTCTTCCTTAAATTTTAAACTTAGCTTAAGATCTTATTGTTCTGTTAAGTTGCTGAAGTGTTTGAGGTTCTATTTTAAACCTCCAAATAAGTTCTATTTTAAAAGCCCCAAATAATATATGTATGTTAATAAATTTTAAGATGGCCATTGAAATACACTCCTCTCTATATTTAACTTATTTTTAAAATTAAATATTTTGATTTTTTAATGTACTTAAATTTTCTGACTTAAGACTTTCCTGAAGATTTAAATAATGTTTATAAACCTGCCGTATAAACTTATAAATATGCTGGTTATTATTCTTACATAGTTAAGAGTGTACATCATTATAGTAATATTTATATTGAAAAATCACAAATCTTAATCAGCTACTCAATAATTTTAAACTGGAATTAAAAGGCTGACATAGTCCTCTTTTAGGCCAAAATTTATTAAACACTACAAATATGTTCAGATTCCTTCTAATCCTCTTCTGGAAATGACCTTGGAAATGGTAACAAAATAGACAAATAAATAAGATATATTCAGAATGCAAAGGGGTATTATTTTAATATCCATTCAAGTTGTATAGCCCCATAGGATACATTTGAAAATAATGTAGGAGACCTTCAAGATTCTTTAAATGAAAAATATTTTCACATATATCACAAGATTATCTATGGACATTAAAAAATAATAAAGGAATTTTATAAAAAAATGTACCTGTGATTTGATACCTCAGAGGAAATAAACCAATTTTTGTAAGACAGAAACTATCCAGACTCACAAAAGGAGAAACAGATAACTAAAGAGTTTGATATCTGTGATAGAAATTGAATCAGCAACTAATCACCTTCCAAAAAGAAAGAATCAGGCTCAATGAATTCTGCCAGATATACCTCTCACTTTCTGGGTATTTTAGTGGTGAAGTAGTTTTCATGGTGTTTTGCTGAATCTACAAATAATGTTTTTGGATAAGAAATAATTTAACAGCTTTATTAAGGTATAATTCAATACAGTAAACTGCACATATGTATAGTGTACAATTTGATGTTTTAACATGTGTATATACCTGCTAAAACTGTCATCACACTCAAGATAATAAATCCCCTAGGCTCAAAAGTTTTCTTTCCTTTTGTGATCTCTACTTTATCCCCCTCATTCTCTTGGTAAACATGGGTCATTTTTATATCACCACATATTAATTTTCACTTTCTAAAAATCTATATAAATCAAAACATCCAGTATGTACTATTTTTAACTCTGCTTTCTTTCACTTAGAATAATTCTTTTCAGATTCATTAGTGTAGTTGGTTATAAATAGGTTATTCCTAATATCATACCTCAACATAATAAAGTCCATATATGACAAACCTACAGCCAACATCATACTCAATGGGCAAAAACTAAAACCATTTCTCCTAAGAACAAGACCAAGACAGGAATGTCTGCTTTCACCACTCGTATTCAACATAGTAAAAGAAGAAGAAACAAAAGGCATCCAAATTGGAAAGGAAGAAGTGATACTGTGCCATGACCTGCGTGGCTGGGTTCAGGACCTGAAGGAGGGGCAGATGCACAAATGAAAACACTAGACAAGAAATATGAATTATTGAGGGGTAGGGGCCAGGTGGTATCTCTTTTGTGAAGAGCACACTGACTGCTGGCCAGTCTGCTTTTTATTTACTTGAATACACATTTGCCCTTTAGCAATGCATACAGGCATATCAAAGGTAAAGTCTGGTAAATAGTAAAGGATTATCAGGTTATGGAATTTGCCTTGTGCCACCACTATCTCAATAGATGAGGTGCTTAGCATAAGTCCTGCTAATGCCCAAGGTCCATTGGCCTTCTGAGTTCCTTGGTGCTCTCTCATGATAGTAACGGCAGTGAGTGGCTTCCTGCATTTCCCCTTTTTTGTTTTCTTAATAAATCTTGAAAAGTATATGGCATTTGTAGGGCTTGCGTCCTTTGCAGACTCTTCATTCTGCATATATAGACTAGAAATAAATATATAAAAACAAGAATGAGACAGTGGTTATGCTAAGAGATAGATGTAAGGAGAGCCAGTGAAAGGGATTAAATTTTTTTATGTCCTTTTTAAATTGCTGTCAGATGTCTAAGGAACTAGTTTGTGAGTTTGCCTGGGATAATTGTACAATATGCTGTTGTAATTCTAAAATATCAAGGGTTGTGTTACCTTTACCCCAAGCACCAAAAGGTGATTTTTTAATTGATTCCCAAGGGTGTAAGGTACTGTTATAGGGAATGGGGGTAACACAAATATGGGAAAAATTATAATGACACTGTAAGGACATTCTTTGCTCTAAACTGTGGATTTTATTGCCCATCCATAAAACTGTAGATTTTAATGCCGATAACTCTACCTCAAATTGGCTATCAATTCTTTTTTGTATGGACAAGGTTATATTAGTTACATTTTCCTTAACTTGTACAAACTGATAAGTTTGAACAGTTTGTACCATGGATGAAGCAGCAATTCCTACAGAAATAAGTAATAATACTAGAGCAAAGAGTCCTGCAATTAACACTTCAAGAAATCATTCTTGTCGTTTTAAGATTTTTACCAGGTCATGTAATAGTTGGTAGGTTTGATGAGATTCCCAAGGCTTGTTTGGGTTTGTAGGAACCCAAGCGAAAGCAGGTTGTTTTTAAAATCATGAGGGGATACAATGGGATAGTGTGCAGCCTGTGCATGACACCTCATACAAATATCTTGTTGCATTAAGGCGCATCTGGGTGGGGCCTGAGAGGAGTACAAAAGGATAAAATACACAAGTGATGACAAATACTGTCTTATTGGGAGTTCCCCATAAGGTATGAATGGAGTTTTTAAGCTGTAGTTAAAACTATACCATTTTATAGGTGCAAGTGCAGCAGCTAATTTCCATCGAGTGTTTTGTAGGGGCCAATTATCATGTTGTAACTGAGATCCAACAAATCCTCCTCCATACCATGAGATGTAATGATTAGCTTCAACATATAGATAGGATGCGTTCCCCTTCCATTTTAGGGTGCGATTGTTGCCATAAGCAGATCCATAGGGGCTCCAATCCACAATGGAAAAACTGTTACTTAGTTTGCTGCTGGTGGGGTGGTAACTATAGCAGTCTTGCCAATTGATTTCTTCCTCTGAGGGGTGCCATTCATAAGACTTTTTACATAATGGCTTAGCAGGGGGATGACTTAATAATGTTCTGTCCCTTTCCCAGGAGCAAGGAGTGGCAGTAGATGTATTTGGGCTTTTGTTTCCCTCTACTTTGGTGTCCATGCTAACCAAAAACTTCTCTTTAATTCTACACACAAAGGAGCAGCAGTTGGATTCTGTGTCATACAAAAGGGAAGCTGGGTGGCGACACCCCGTGTAATTATATTTTGCCCAGACACTTCCTTGTCCCAGCTGGGGTCTCCCTGGATGGCCAAGGTGCTTGGTATTATTGGTGACTACACTACGTGGGAGATCAGACCAACAAGGGGTCTCGCCCATGGAAGGTCAGGAACATTAAGTCCCATATACTTCCCCATTTGCCCCTGGTAGTATTACAGCACAAAGCATGGCAAGAAAAACATTCTCAGGTGTTCTTGGGGTTTTTGTCTCCTCACAAATTCGCTCAGCTTTCTGGACTGCCTTCTTCACCATCCCCCAGGTCATCTCTGGACTGTTTGTCATCTTGTTCTCCTCCCATTCCATATCGTCAGCGTGTTGCTTGGGGCTACTGCTTTTTGGGGCTGGAGTAGTTATCTGTCTGCAGCCACAGGTACAGGATGAGGCTCCAGCTGTAAGGTCCTCATTAGTCTGGTCAATTCCGCTCTCGGATCCATGTTGAAGTTTAATGTTCCTTGCAGGAATCTATACAGGCTTGGAGGAGTTTCCTAGAAATACACAAGCATATGCTCAACCAAATGTTAACAAAGGATCGGGACCCTTCCATAAACCAGACTCAGGATCTTTCCATTTAACCAAACCATTTTTCTTTGGTTTATTCTGACACCAGTGTACTTCCATAGGTGTCCTGCCATAAGCATTACTAGTGAAACAATTTAAAGTAATTAAGGCTTGGTGTAGTCTACCTACAGAAGTTTTCTCTAGCATCACTATTCTTCCTTTTTGTTTTTTAAGTTGGGATTTTAGCTGCTGATGTTGGAGTTCTATAATTGTCTGTCCTTTGGAATTGTATAGTATTCCTGCAATGTGTTGAATTTTCCATTTTGTACAAAATTATTGGAAATGACAGCTGTGTATGCAGGTCCATTATTAATTTTAATAATTTTTGGAATTCTCATGATGGCAAAAGCATCTAGGCAATGATTAATGACCTGTTTTGCTGTTTCTTCTATAGATGCACTGGCCCATAGAACCTTTGAAAAAGTATCTACAGAGACATGCAATGCCCCAAGGCATCCAAAAGGAGTATAGTGTGTTACATCCACTTGCCAGATATGGTCCCTTATCAATCCTCCAGGCTTAATTTCTGTATTAGGCCCTTGAGACAGATGCAACATGCAAGTGGGACATTCCTTGATAATCTGTTTTGCTGGAGTGGCTCAGATGAGGAAATCCACTGTGAACCTAGCAGGGTGTAAACCCCCTGTTGTTGATGGGGCTGGGGGAATCCCCTCTGGCCATTTCCCTGTGGCTGGCCATTCCCTGTGTCTCAATTTAACAGTTGCCCATTTCTGTGAAATTTAGATCTACATTGACTAGCCCAATGACTTTCTTTTTGACATTTAGGACTTAAAGAGGTTGGATCTGTGTTGTTTGAATTGAGAGGCGGAATGCTCACACCTTTCCCTTGGGCTCCGCCCTGAGTCCTTTTTGGTTGCCTACACTCCTTTTTGAAATGTCCTGGCTTTCCACAAGGAAAACATTTTTTACTCCCCGCCATTACAGTGGCAGCTAGTAAGTTTGCTTAAAAAATGCCTGATCCCACATCCTGACGTGTTTGAATCATTTCTGTAATGGTACCATTTTTTCTTAGCGGAGTCAGACATTTCTTATAATCAGCATTGACATTTTCATAGGCTAATTGCCAAATTAAAATGTGTCCTGCTGTTTCATGTTGTATTTGTCATCTCAATGCTTGAGTGAGGCAAACCACTAAATCAGAAAATGATTCCATGGGTTCCTGCATACACTTAGTAAAATCTCCCTCAGGATCCCCTTTTGCTGGCAAAGCCCACCAGGCTTTTCTTCCACAAAGTCTAATCTGCTCATAAGCTTGTTGCACATAGTGTAGCTGATTCTGCAAGTCACTATATTGTCCTTGTCCTGAGAACATCTCAAAAGTTATTTGAACATTCTGCACTTGATTAGCATGAGTCTGCATTTGACATCTCTCTAAAAATTCCTTCCATAACAAATAACCTCCTCTATCCAGGACTGCATGGGCCAGAGGATACCAATCAAAAGGAAGTAGGTATGCTTCAGAAATGTTAGTCATAATTTCTCCAGTAAATGGAGCGATAGGACCATTTTGTACTATGCTCTCAAGCAAGGCCTTTATCATCTTAAAGTCAAATTTGTCATGCTGTCTTATTATTTGATTTGAGTAATGTGGATTAGCTAACTGTATAATAGGAAAAGCAAGTCTCTCCTCGACCATCATGTGCTTTAATCCTTCTGAGATAGCTCTTTGCACAGTTGATTCTATTAGCAGTGAATTAAATATTTCAGAATCAGGATGTGGAGGTGGAGGAGGACTTGAAGGCTACTCAAAGATGTGTCTTTCATAGGATATGACATCTCTTTCTTTCTTTCTTTCTTTCTTTCTTTCTTTCTTTCTTTCTTTCTTTCTTTCTTTCTTTCTTTCTTTCTTTCTTTCTTTCTTTCTTTCTTTCTTTCTTTCTTTCTTTCTTTCCTCACCTGAGGATATGTTTCCATTGATTTTGAGAGAATGTGGAAGAGAAGGGAAAAACAGAGAGAAACATCAAAGTGAGAGGAACACTTTGATTGGTTGCCTCCTGCATATGTCCTGACCTGGGCCCTGGCCAGGGAAGAGCCTGCAACCTAGGTACATGCCCTTGGTCAGAATTGAATGCAGACCCTGCAGTCAGAAGGCTGAGGCATTATGCACAGAGCCAAACTGGCTAGGGCAGGATATGACATTTCTTAGCCCTCCAGCAGTGGACCTTCATTTTTTTTCTTCAGGGGTGTGGTGGAAAAACCCTAGATCACCTTTTTGGATTCTTATTACCCAAGTTACTAAGAATATTATCAGTGGCATACAGGGAGCTTAGCCAATGAGCGTTAAGAAAAGGTGTTTCCTGTGTAGTTCACTCTGATCAACAGCTCTACCCCTGCCCCTCCAATCCCAGCTCCACACCTGCCCAGGCCTGTAACCTCTGGTCAAGGCTGCAGGCCTGGGCAGGTGACACCCATACTCCTGCTTTGCCGGCTCCACTGGTGCCCAGACCCCTGTGATCACAGGCTCTGCCCCTGCCCCTCTGATTGCTGGCTCTGTGGAGCCCAGGATCCTGCGATCTCCAACCTTGCCCCTGCCCATGTCTGAGGCCTCTGGCCTAGGCCTGATGCCTGGGTAGGGCACCCTCATATCCCTCCGATCACTGGCTCTGCCCCTGCTTCCTCCGTTCACTGGATCCACCCTTGCCCATGCCTGAGGTCTCTGGCCAAGGCCTCTGGCTTAGGCAGGGGACCCCAACCCCCTCCGATTGCCTGTTCTGCCGCTTGGGCCCCCTGCCTCCCCTGCCACCTGCCTGGCAAACAGGTTTGACCACTTCAGTGGTGGGGCTGAGTCAGACTGGGCGCCATCATCTTGTGGCCATGAAGGCGGCCATCTTTGTCATGGAGTGATGCCTAATTTGCATATTACTCTTTTATTAGATAGGATGGAGTGAAGATAGTCTCTTAAATCAATGGTATTGGGAAAATTGGATAGATAACATGCACAAAATGAAACTAGACCACCAACTTACAACATACACAAGAATAAACTCATGATGGATAAAACACTTAAATGTAAGTCATGAAACCATAAAAATCTTAGAAGGAACTATGGGCAGCAAAATCTCAGATGTCTCTCATAGCAATATGTTTGCCAATTAATCTCCTAAGGCAGGAGAAACAAAGATAAAATAGACAAATGGGACTACATCAAAGTAAAAATAAAAAGCTACTTCACTATAAAATAAATCACCAACAAAATGTAAAGGGAAACCACTGTATGGGAGAACATATTTGCCAATGATACATTTGATAAGGGGTTAATATCTAAAATATATAAGGAACTCATACAACTTACCAAAGGAAAGACAAATGATCCAATTAATAAAAATGGTCAAAGGACTTAAATAGACCCTTCTCTAAAGTGCACATACAGATGGCCAAGAGACATATGAGTAAATGCTCAACGTCACTAATCATCAGAGGGATGAAAATTAAAACGATAATTACTTATCATTTCACACCTGTTAAAATGGCTACTATCAATAAATGTACAAATGATAAGGATGTGGAGAAAATGGAACCCTCATGCACTACTGGTGGGAATGCAGACTGAGTGGTGCAGCCACTATGGAAAACAGTGTGGAGTTTCCTTAAAAAATTAAAAATGGAACTGCCATTTCACCCAGTGATCCCACCTCTGGGAATATATCCTAAGAAACCAGAAATACCAATCAGAAAGAACATATACACCCTTATGTTCATAGCAGCACAATTTATAATAGCTAAGATCTGGAAACAGCCCAAGTGCCCATCAGTAGATGAGTGGATAAAAAAGCTGTGCTACATTTACACCATGGTATACTATGCAACAATAAAAAGGAAGAATCTCTTACCCTTTGAGACAGCATGGAGGTACCTGGAGAGTCTTCTACTAAGTGAAATAAGCCAGTTGGAGAAAAACAAATATCACATGATCTCACTCATATGGGAAATCTAATGGACAAAATAAACTGATGAAGAAAATAGATCCAGAGACATGGAAGCATGCAACAGTCTGTCAAATCTCAGAGGAAAGATGGAGGTGGATGGGTGAGAAGAGATTAACCAAGGAACTTATATGCATACTAGGGACCCGGTGCACGATATTCGTGCACAGGGGAGGGTGGGGGTCCCTCAGCCCAGCCTGCCCCCTCTCACAGTCTGGAACACCTCAGTGGATGTCCTATGACAGCCCCAGTCTGCCAGGCGCCTTTTGTGTGTGTGTGTGTGTGTGTGTGTGTGTGTGTGTGTATGTGTGTCGCCACTGGGGACCTTCCCCCAGCCGCATCTGAGGCTCAGAGCAGTTCTCCTGTGTGTGTCTACCTTCTGGGGGCCTGCCACCAGGCACACCGTGGAGGCTTGGAGCAGGCACCCCCTCTATGTTGATCTCTCAGACTCTTGCCCTCCCCTGCATGTTGTTCTCTTTTTTGAGCTGTGGCCAGGGCTAGGTGCTGCCTGCCTCCCAAGCTTACCTACTGCCCATCTTCCTCTAGCCACCAGAAAGCAAGGAAAACTCTGTTTCATGGTCAGGCCAGCCTTTTCCTGCTCCCTGATCCCCGGAAGAAACCTGGGAAGCTGCCAAACAGGCCCCCAGCCCCCAAGAGCTTGCTTTCCCACTCCCCAGTGCCCCCCAAAGGGCCTGGGGAGCTGCCAAACAGGCCGCCAACTCTTTCCCACTCACCTGTCCCCTGCTGCCTTCCTTTCTCACTCCCCGGTGCCACCAAGGGGTCTGGAGAGCCGCCAAGCAGGACCCCAGCCCCTGCAGCCTTGCTTTCCCACTCCGCAGTGCCCTGCAAGGGGCCTGGAAGCCCACCAAGCAGGCTGCTGACCCCCTGCTGCCTCTTTTCTGCTCCCTGATGCCCCTCAAAGGGCCTGGGCAGCCGCCGAGCAGGCCACTGACCCCCTGCCACCTCTTACCCGCTCCCCGGTGCCCCTCAAAGGGCCTGAGGAGCCGCCAAGCAGGCCACCAACCCTGTCGCCTCTTTCCCACTCACGGGTCCTGGGTCCTGCACTGGTCCACCCTGCAGCCGCTCTGTGCACTTGGGAGGTCCCTCAGCCTGACCTGTGCCCTCTCACAATCGGGGACTCCTCCGGGGATGTCCACCTGCTGGGGTGCCTGACCAGCCTGGATGAGGGGCTTTAAGGCTGCCCACAGCTCCCATTGACCCAATGTCCCAGCAAGGCTGGCTGGACGCAGGTTTTTGGGGTTTGTTTATCTTCTATAATTGATGCTGTTCCTTTAAGGCGAGGCTTAGTAAAGAAGCCTTGCTTCTATAATTGAAAGAATGTTACTCTTAGACTCAGGCCCAGCCTGCTGTTTCTTTCAGCTCCCGAGGATTCTATGATTTATACATTGTTGCAAACATGATTATCTAATATCTGAAAACTATTTAAGAATTCAAAAGTTTTCAGATATTAGATAATACAGTGGCTATGTTACATGGTATTTCAGGCATGAGCTGAGGCAGCACTCTCTAATCAAGCATAATATTTCTGATGTGGAACATTTGAATACTCAACGACATGTGATAACCTCATGCTAGTTAACCAATTTAGTTTTTGGTACCAAACTTAGGAAAAAACTTTTGTTTTCTAGAGCATTTTGAAATTGCTAATAAGGAATTATGTACCTGGCCTTATCTTGCCTCACTGAAAGAGTTTTATCAAGTATGGTGTTAATCGGAAAACTGTTATTTTATAGCCAAGCTCAACAGCATTGATATAACTGTCTTCTTGGGAGCCACATATCTAAACTAATAAAAGCGAAATATTAAAATTAACTGTTTCTCTGAGACAGGGTAAGCCACGCCCACCAGCCAATCAGAGCGGCTGTATGCAAATTAGCCCAGCCAACATGGCGGCCACCACTCCCGGACCTGAGTAAATAGCCCTTTCCATTGCGGAAGGAGCGAAAGTGAAGCTGCGCCCCTTCAGCTCAGCTCCGATTAAACTGCCTCTAGCGAAACACAGCTTTTTGAAACATTGTAACAATCATAGAATCCTCCGGAGCTGAAGGCAAGAGCAGCCTGGGCCTCACCAGTAAAAGTAACAATTGTTTCATTATAGACGCTGCGAGGTGAGGCAGAGGAGGCTTCGTTAGTAGTTAGAAGGCCGCCTTAAAGGAACAGTGTATCAATTATAGAAGACAACCCCAGGCCTTAAAGGAACAGTATCAATTATAGGAGATAAATCACAGTAACCTGCGTCCAGCCAGCCTAGCTGGGACGTTGGGTCAATGGGAGCTGTGAGCAGCCTTAAAGCCCCTCACCCAGGCTGGTCAGGCACGCCAGCAGGTGGACATGCCCCGAGGGGTCCCAGACTGCGAGAGGGCACAGGCCGGGCTGAGGGACCTCCTGAGTGCACAGAGTGGCTGCAGGGCGGGACAGCGCAGGACCCAGGACCCGTGAGTGGGAAACAGGTGGCAGGGTTGGAGGGCACCGCGAAGCGGGTAATAGGTGGCGGGGGGGGTCTCGGCCTGCTTGGTGGGCTTCCCAGGCCCCTTGCAGGGCACCAGGAAGTGGGAAAGCAAGGTGGTGGGAC
>PVJC01026783.1:0-23756 GCA_004026665.1 Murina feae
GCTGGATAGAGTAATCTTGGGTTCAGTCCCTTGCTTTGCATCACTTTGTAAATTTCCATCCATTCTCTTCTGGCCTGATGTGTTTCTGTTGAGAAATCATTTGATAATCTAATGGGAGCTCCCTTGTATGTAACTTTCTGTCTCTGTCTTGCAGCCTTTAAGATTCTCTCTTTGTCCTGAACATTTGCCATGGTAATTACGATGTGTCTTGGTGTGGGTCTTTTTAGATTCATCTTGTTTGGGAATCTCTGTGCTTGTGTGACTTTTTTATTCCCCACCTTAGGGAAGTTTTCTGAGATTATTGCTTCAAATACGTTTTCTAATCCTTGTTCCTCTTCTTGTTGTACTGGCACCCCTATTATTTGTATGTTACTTCATTTAATGTTGTCCCATAGCTCCCTTAGGCTTTCCTCCTGTCTTTTGATTTTTTTTCTCTAATTGCAGTTCAGTTTGGGTGTGTTTTGCTTCCCTGTCTTCTAATTTGCTAATTCACTCCCCCGCTTCTCCTAGTCTACTGTTGAAACTTTCCATGGTCTTCTTTATGGCAGCTATATTGTCCTCTATTTCTTCTTGATTCGTACATAAGATATTGATTTTTTCATCCATTTCTTCTTGATTCTTACATAAGTTGTTGATTTTTCCCTCCATCTGGTTTATGCACTGTAGAACCCTTATTCTGAATTCTCTTTCTGACATATTGCATGTATCTGTTTCACTTAGTTGCTTTTCTGGTGATTCCTCCTTTTATTTCCTTTGCGGGTTTCTTTGTCTACTCATTTTTGGTCTTATTGACTGATCTAGATGTTGAGTTGTGCAGGGGCTGCTCCTTGGAAACTTCAATCCTTTAATGATTACTATAAAGTAAACAGCCAGCATTTCTTGTATCAGTCTAATTTCATATTGGAAGGGTTAAAGAGAACAAAACAAGGCAGAGAAAAACTCACTGTGCTTAGTAGCAGCTTGTGGCCTTGAGTCTGAGGAGGGTCAGATAAGTAAAAATAAGCAAAAACCTATCTCTCCCTGTTCTCTCCCTGCCAGTGCCCCCTCTCTGTTTCTGTATTAACCATTTACTCTGTCCTTAGCTGCTTTCCCTCTTAGATTTTTCCTTCTTTACTCTAAGCCTCAGAGGCTCAAATCCTTCTCCTCCTTTATTATTCCTGACCTCTGACCATCCCCTCGCCCCCAGCCTAGGGCTCCTCCATCTCAGAGGGCCTACTATTCTATCTAGGGAATCTTATTACCACTACCCCATCTTATACCTGCTCTGGAGCAGTTTTCGTTCTCTTTCTCCCCTAGTCAGAGCGGATGTTCCGGAGACTGGTTCGTTGTCACTAATAGAGAAATGTGCCTGAAAGCTGGTCAACCTTAATTGCTCTGAATGGTCAGAGCTATTCACTCATCATTTAGATGGAGACATTGGTAGTTGAAGCAACCCTCCACCTGTTACTGATATGTAAATTTTTGTGGCCTGTTTGTTGTTGGAATTTCCTGCCTAAATGATATGGGTGTTTCCCCATTGCCTTAATAAAAGCTTTGAGCAGAGCCAGAGCAGTGGGCAGTCTCACCCACTAGAGGTAGACTTCATGCCTGATCTCCCAGTTTCCAAATTGATTCTCTTCTAGTCTCTCTCTCTTCATTTTGTGTGTGGCTTTCTACAGAACTTGAACCCTGAACAGGAACCCTGATCCTCATGGGACGTGTAAGGGGCTTCCACATCTGGTGCCCAACAGGCTTCTGGAAGAAGATATTTTTCATCTACAACAAAGGGAAAATACACCTAGAAAAAGGTGTGGAAAATTCACTCAAAAAAGGTGAGGGAAATTCACCGCACACAAAAGCCCACAGCCAGCTGTAGAATCCGGATCTGTAAGTAGGGTGGGAACATCTTTGTCAGCCAGGCTAATTGAGGAAGAATTAGAATTTTGATTTGTCACATTTATAGAGATTATTTTTAAAGAAAAGATTATCACTTAATAAGAGGTATAAAAATTCTTAAACTTGGGTTTAAAAATTATTAAACAACTGTATGCTTAAGAAATTAAAAGTTTCAGAAGGTATTCTTTTATAGTTTTTGTTTGATGTTATAGAACTTAACCCTTGGTTTCCTGAAGAAGGTACATTAGATCTTGAGTGTTTGGCCAAAAGTTGGTTAAAATTTGAAAGAAAAAACTTACCTCAAAAAACTGTTTTTTTCCATGGGAAACACTATATTGCATTTGCTAGAACTTTTCGTTGTTCAAAATGGGCCAATGGCTCCTTTTACAGGAGAAATTATGAATAATATTTCTGAAGCATTCTTAGCTCCTTATGATTGGTATTCTTTGGCTTGTGCAACTCTGGATGGAGGCAATTATTTACTATGGAAGGGAGAATTTTTGGAAACATGTCAAGAGCAAGCCTGCGTAAACGGAGGGCCAAATGCTCAAATAACTTATGAAATGCTGGCAGGACTGGAACATTCATGGATATACAAAATCAGCTACATTATGTGCAACAGGCATATGAGCAAATTAGACTTTGTGGAAAGAAAGCCAGGTGGGCTTTACCAATGAAAGGGAACCTTTGGGCCAGTCTGTGTAGATCGAAATTTCATAGGCATGGTCAATCGCAGGAAACAGCCAGAGGGGCGCATCCGGTCTGGGTGGCGCACACTATTTTTCCCCACCGCCCATAGGAAAAAAGGTGTTTTCTTAAAATTCTGCTACAGCGGCTCAGGCCAGGAATGTGGTTAACTTGCATTTTAAATTCCTCAGACTTCCAGCAAAAACTCCTTGGCTTCTAAAAAGATAAAAGTTTTGATATAAATGTTTCCCTTGTATCTACAGTATAAAAGTTAAAAATGTGCTGTTTTAATGTTTATTGTCTGAGTTTTGTCTCATTAAGTCATGTAATATAAGCAAGTTATCTCATATCTAAAAGGGGGAGTTGAGCAGCTGCCCTGCTGGGGGCATTGCACGTGGCTCTCATGGGGGATGCCATCTTGAAATGGTGGGGGCCACCCCTCCCTCTAAATTAGCTAATCACGCCCTGACCGATTTGGCTCAGTGGATGGAGCGTCGGCCTGCAGACTCAAGGGTCCTGGGTTCGATTCCCATCAGGGGCATGTGCCTTGGTTGCGGGCGTGTCCCCAGTGGGGAGTGTGCAGGAGGCAGCTGATCAATGTTTCTCTCTCATCGATGTTTCTGACTCTCTCTCTCTCTCTTCCTCTCTGTGAAAAATCAATAAAATATATATTTAAAAAAATAAAAAAATAAATTAGCCAATCACAAAAGGAAATGTTTGCTTAATAAAGCAGAATGGTATCTCAGGTGGAGTTTTAAAATGGAGTTTTGCTATGGAAACAGGATGGGACAAAAAAATGAAATGGTGAATTTATTTACTGTATTTTTTCCTATGAAAATACTTAATTTTAATTATTCAAAGTTTAATCATGGTCTCATAATTCAAGTTATATAATAAACCAATATTTTAAACAGTCGACTTAATAAGAGCTGATGGTGGAAGCTCATTTTTCTTAAAAGAGGTTTATTAATAAAAATAGTCTTTAAAGGTACAAAATAAAATAAAAAATATTATTCAGACATTAAATTTGATTTATCAATAGTAATAAATGTGTTTCTCCCAGAGTTTTTTCTGACATTCATGAAAAATTTAATGACCAAATTGAAAGTATTTGATTCCATGGTCAAAACTAAATACAAATTGTTTTGAGTTTTAATAATTTTAAATTACATATATATGTTTGACAGTTTTTCCTAATGTAACATTTCAAAAATATAATTAAAGGACGAATTTTGTGCATCTCAAAGGGCCCTGATATTGTACAAAACAATTTATTCCTTCTCCCCCAAAAGAGATAACTAAGTTGGACCAACACAATATATTTAATTACATGAGGAAATTCTGCCAAATAAAAAAATAAAAGAAGAAATCAATTTATTAAAGCAATGTTTTTATTTAAATATATATATCTTGACTTAAAATGACTTCAGACCTCTTGGCATTTATATATTATTTGTTTAAAGTCATCTAGAGAACCCTGACTTCTTTAAACTAAGGACAATTAAGCCTAAATTATTTAAAAATTGTTACTTTAAAATTGATTTTTTCACCTGTGATGCTGATGAAAAGACACCTATGGAGCTACACTGGTGTCAGAATAAAACAAAAGAAAATGGTCTAGTTAAATGGAAGGACCCTGAATCTGGTTTATGGAAGGGACCTGATCCATTATTAACCTTTGGCAGAGGGTATGCTTGTATATTCCAAGAAAAATTTTCCAAACCTGTGTGGATTCCTGCTAGAAATATTAAACTGCAACAGGAATCCAAGAGAGAAACTAGCTAGACTAATGAGGACCTTGCGCCTGAAGCCACACCATGCAGCTGCAGACAATCAACTACCTCAGCCATAAAGAGCAGCGACTCCAAGCAGTCCACTGAAAATGAGGAGCACGAGGAGGACGAGCCGGACAACAAACAACCCGGAGACCACCTGGGGCATGGTAAAGAAGACAGTACAGACGCCTGATGCCTGAGAATGTCTTTCTTGCCATGCCAGCAGTAATCATCTGTACGGTAATACTACCTGGGGTGAATGCGGAAGTATTTCAGACTTATGCTCCTGACCCTTCATAGGTAAGAACCCTTACATGAGCTGATCCTCTGCCTAATGTAGTATCCAGTAGTAACTTGGGTGGGGCAAGGAAGTAAGACCTTGTCTATACAAAAAAGAAATTGGTAGCCAGTTTAAAATTGAATTGTCATGGCCTAGAGCAAAGAATATCCTTACATGAAATTATTCTACAATGTCATTAATAATTTTTGATATTTTACAACAGCATATTGTACATTTATCCCAAACAAACTTACAAACTCATTATTTGAATGTTTGGCAGCAATTTAATAAGGACATGAAAGGATTTAATCCCTTCCACTGTGTGGAAGGTTCCCTGGGGAGGCACTTGAGCATTCTATATTGGCCTCTCTCACTTTTTTTTGCCAAGAGAGTCCCTCTTCTCACAATTCAATTGTCCACAGCTGTTGCCTGAACTCTCTGTTCATGCTGAGATTGAAGCCTTAAGGTGGCTGGTACCATGCATCTGTCTCTCACCCAATGGCATGAGCTGGGCCCTCCCTGGCGAAGAAACTTGGGTTCCCCAAGATATGTGATCAATGCCAGGGCCCCGCCAGCAGGTGAGGGGATCCCAAGGCAGTTGCTGGGCATGGAGGCCACAGGGGCACAGGCTACCAAGGAGACAGAAATGAACCTCACATCACCCTGCGTGGTCCTGGAGGATGGCTGGTTAGCCAGAGACGGGTAAGATTCCTCAGGGAAGAAACAACCTAAGACAGGCACAGTCGCATAGGGGCCATCAGGAGAGAACTTGGGGGTCAACAGAGATGGGGCACAGATCCTCACCGCCCCCAACAATGCATGAGCTTGAACACTCACCCCTTCTGAGGGAGGTCTTCTGCCCCCATGGCTGCTTCCCATTTCCCATGCCCAGCTCAGACCGGAACCCAGGCAACATAACAGAGACTTGGCCCAGCTCAGCTTGGGACCCAGATAACAGAGACTTGGCTGAGAGCAGTTGCTATATCTAAATCCAGCCTAACACCAGAAATGCACAGGGCTTTCTCAAGGATGCAAAGTAATCCTTTCCATTAATATTTACAGTATAAACTAAAATTGTTGTTAAAGTATTAAATTTAACAGTAAAATAGTAGTCAAGTTTAATTGAAATAACTATTCAAGAAAATTTAATTGTACAAAAAGCTATTTCTAAAATATCAACCAAAATTTTTATTGGTAGTTCATTTCATGGTAAAATTGCTTGACATGCAATGAACCTAAAGCAATCATATTTTTATGCAAAAAAATTAAAAATTAAAGTTATCTAGACTGCATTATAAAAATTTTCCAAAAGCCTTCTAATAATTAAATTAAAAAAGGGGGGATAGTGGAGGAATACCACGTAAGGAAAAATATTCTGTAACTAGATTATATCTAAAAATTTTTTTACCTTGAAAATTAATCTTCATTTGTAATGCTAACAGCAAGGCACCCATGAAAAACATACATGGTGTCAAAATAAGCCAAAGGAAAGTCATTTGGGCAAGATTAAAAAGGATCCCAAGTAAAATTCATAGAAAAGATTCCTTTATTAACTTTTGGTTGAGAATATGTCGGTATATTTTCAGAAAACAACTCCAAGACCAGGTTGATTCTTACAACAGAGAGGAATTATCAGGAATGCTTCAGCCATGAAAACAAGAGGAAAAACAATCCAGGGATGGAAGACGCTGATGATGCTTTGCCACGCTAGCAGTCAGCAGCTGTGCATCACTGCAGGTTGCCCAGGACCAAACCAGAGAAGGTCAGACCTGCATTGCCACCATTTGTTCACCATCCAGAACTAAAATATCATTGCTATTGGACATTGAAACTTGGACTCAAAACTGTTGGACATTGAAATCGGGACTCAAACATTTTTTGTTCGTATATGTTTATTTCTGGTCTGCAGATAAAAGATCTTTTAAAGGAAAGAAATGGGGGAGATGCCAGAGACTGGTTCGTTGTCACTAATAGAGAAATGTGCCTGAAAGCTGGTCAACTTTAATTGCTCTGAATGGTCAGAGCTATTCACTCATCATTTAGATGGAGACATTGGTAGTTGAAGCAACCCTTTACCTGTTACTGATATGTAAATTCTTGTGGCCTGTTTGTTGTTGGAATTTCCTGCCTAAATCATATGGGTGTTTCTCCATTGCCTTAATAAAAGCTTTGAGTGAAGCCAGAGCAGTGGGCAGTCTCACCCACTAGAGGTAGACTCCACGCTTGGTCTCCCAGTTTCCAAATTGATTCTCTTCTAGTCTTTCTCTTCATTTTGTGTGTGGCCTTCTCCAGAACTTGAACCCTGAACAGGAACCCTGATCCACGCAAGATGTGTAAGGAGCTCCCACACGGATGCTGTCTCCAACAGAGACCTACTGTAAATCAAAAGCATTAATATCATATCTGTAATCTCCAGCTCTCTTCTTGAAGTTCTGAAAATTCTTAAGAAAACATTGTAGTGGAGAGCACATAGAAGTAGACAACCCCTGTTTCTATTTTGACAACAAACACCAAGACACCAAAACCAAGACAACAAAGACCAGACAGACAAGTCCTGTGCAACCGAAAGTCACACTTGCCAGATGCCATGTCCACCATCGTGTTCACCAGCTGGAGTCAGGAGGTAGTGTTGCATCCAGCCCTCCATTTGACTCCCCATTGTGAGATCTCACCCCAAGCACCTCCAGTCCTTACCTCCTGCAGGGTTTTCAATAAGTCCTTGCTGCTTGCCCCGCGGTGGATGGGGATAGCCTCCTGCCCTAGATAGGGGGTCCCTGCTGGGTATCTCACTGACGCCTTCATATGTTGTGGACCATCCAGCGAGAGACGAGCCAGATTTTATCTCGCAATGGGGCCTCCAAATGTTGTGGAGCAACATTCGCGAGAATAAGACCACCAACTCCAATTAGGTCTTCAGCAGCTAGAGAGGATTTATTGAGCTTGGCCAGCTGGTCTGTAGTGCCAGCCCTCACCAAAGTGAGGACTGACACTACAGCCCTGACCAGATGCAGAAGCAAGCTTTTATTCACAAAAACCACAAAAGATGACGCACAAAGTTTGTTGCTCTATTTCTCACAGACTCATAAGTTTGGCTAGAGCATGACTATTTCCTTATTTCTAGCAGTAGCAGTAAGTCCTACTGAGCTGCAAACGAGCTGGGGCAAGTTGACCTTTATACCATCAACTCCAGTTTGTGACCTGGGATTAACAGTGGGGCCTATTCCTGGTCCTGAGCTTTCTGCTGTGTCCCAGAGGGTTGGTGGTAAGGATTCTATTTGATAGAGTCTCACTTGATCTCCGGTGCTGGCTTCTTTGGTTTCATGGACTGACCTTGGGTTTCATAGGTCTTGTCTCTGTTGTGTAAAAGACAACAGGGAATCTTGTTTATTACTTTTTTCTATTTGTCTGCTTTGAGCTCAAACCGATGAAAGGTTCATTCCCACTGGAAAGAGGCAGCTCTGCGATGTGGCCAGTGATGGTGAGTCTGTGTTTACTGAGCAGTGTGAACTTTTAGAATTGGAGCGACTGGCTCTTGATCTCTGTCTGTCGGCATGTCGAGGTCTCTGTAGTTCAGAAGGGCCTTCACTTTCATGAAATATGTATGGCCTTTTCCTGTCTCTGGATGGCACTGCCAAATCTCTATATTATAAAAACCTAAGTGACCAACTGTTAGTTCATCTGACTGACTGGCTGGTGCATATAACATAAATTGTGCACAGGCAATTTAAAAATAAATGATGACTTGCACATGTGTGATACATATAAAGCTTTCACTGGTGCCAATTGCACACAACGCCAGAATGTATCTGAAAACCAACTATTGGCACTTTGTTGTTATATCATGTTGTTATTGTTTATTTATTAATCAATTTATATATTATTTTCATATACATTTTACTGATTTTCTATATTATATATACTATTTTGACATCTAATTTTCTTTGCATAATTACTGTATGAATCTTTCTTCTAATTAATTCCCTTTCAATGTGCAGAAATCCATGCATGGGCCACTAGTTAGATTATAAGGAGCACTTTTGTGTTTGGCTAAGAGATAATGAGTATCTTGTACAAATGGAATATTCTTAAATTCCAAAAGTTAAGGAACTTGAACTTCTAATATTTTCAAAGGCAATAGAAAAAAATATTTTTGAAAATTAACTCAGAAATATTTTAAAGATAAATTCAACTATTTAGGCAAATAGGACTAGATTAATATTTGTAAACTAATTTATTTAAAAAAAATTTTTTTGTGTTAATCCTCACCTGAGGATATTGCTCCATTGATTTTTCAGACAGTGTGGAAGGAAGAGGAAGAGAGAACCATCAATGTGAGAGAGACACAGGAGCAACTGCCTCCTGCACAGATCCCCCACGGGGGTCAGGGAACCTGTGACCAAGGCATGAGGCCTTGATACAGTCTCCTTTAAAACTGATCTAAACAAAATCACTCTGAACTAAAGGGTCAGAAGTCCTCTATTTAGCAAACACGTAGCAAAAAGTGGGGCAAAGCCTCCTCAACAGAACAAATACTCATTAATATTCAGTTTGAACATCACAATTCCTAACGGCAGCAGAAAACGTGTGTGAAATTTTCTTGACTTGATTTAATTTGAAAGGACATTGGGAATCATCCATCCTCTTTTTTCCTCTCCTAGATTGCTTGTAGTTTAGACATTTAAGGATGGTATGCTGAACGCCTCCTGAGCTTTATGGTTCTAAAAATAAAATCAGATTTATAATAATGGCAAGACAAGGTAGACAAGGGCATTAATCTTAGATAGCTACACAGCTATTAAAACTCAGCCTGGGCAGGCTTATCATGAAGTCTGTGGATGATAAATTCTTTAATTAAAAACACACACTCATTTCATGCTGCGAAAGGAGAGACTCCCACAACCGTTTGAAAGCCATCATGCAGCTCAGCCCCTTTGGGTCCATGCCCAGCAAGCCAACCCTGTGCATTGTTAGCACTAAGCACCCAGCCCAGCTGCTAGCTGCCTGGGGTCCTGGCAGCATGGGCAGCCCATGCGCAGCCTCCCCACAGGGTTTGGATTCAGGGCCAGAAGGAAGAAGTTTCATGGGCCTCCATGTCTGCAGGGGCCAGAAGAGTTGTGCACGCAGAGTAGCAGGCCAAGGTCTGAGCCATGTAAGCATTTTCATTTCAGATTTTGTTAACTGTTTGTATGTGTTAAAAAGCAAAATGACATCTTGTTAAAGCTTGTCCATAAAAACACAGATGTCTTTTCTAGTGGAAAAACGGGGGTGGGGTGGGGGGGAGAATCATGTTTCGATGCAGCATTTGATAATGATAAAACGCCTCACTCTTTACAGTGCACAACGTGAGTGAGGGCTGAGTGAGGTGGGGAAAGGCCAGTGCTGCCTTGTCTTCTTTTAGGATCAGCACCAGCTTTATCACCTGGTGTGTGTAGGAGACACACTGTCATAGTTCACATAGTAACGTCTGCCTTGTCTCCTTTCAAAGTGAAGCTTTGCTTCCGTTTTCCTACAGGCAGCCTCTCTCCTTCCTCACAGTCCCACTGTGCAGGTGCTCTTGTTGCTCTTGTCAATATTCCAGAAAAGTGATGGTAAGTGAAATTCCTAGCCTGCACTTTCCCCGCGTGTCCTCTCGGCCTCTCCTCGCTCCCTCACCCCAGGAAGCCTTCTTGGAGACCTCCTTACCCCTGGCTTTTTGGACTTTGTATACTTTAAATAATTTAACTACCCGTAATTACGTTTTATTTTATTATTTTTTAAAAATATATTTTATTAATTTTTTACAGAGAGGAAGGTAGAGGGATAGAGAGTCAGAAACATCGATGAGAGAGAAACATCGACCAGTTGCCTCCTGCACACCCCCTATTGGGGATGTGCTCGCAACCAACGTACATGCCCTTGACCAGAATCAAACCTGGGACCCTTCAGTCCGCAGCCGACGCTCTATCCACTGGGCCAAACCAGTCAGGATACGTAATTACGTTTTAAAAAGCTTGATTTTTCATAACTTATTGCTGATTTTAATCGTTGTTAATTTCAGTCCTGTAGTTTTATTTTTTTTAGATAGGGCTGGGCGAAGGAAAAGAAAATAAAGACAAGCATATTTAGCAGTGCAAAAACAATACAATATGAAATTCCTTATGCAAATTCAAAGCATCTTAGGAAGGCTTCTGATTAATGCTATTGCTGCCACACCTGTGCAAATAACGGGGCCACATCTAAGTGAGCAGCTCATTATGTGGTCAAGACTAATCTTTAAGACTAGAGGCCTGGTGCATGAAATTTGTGCATGGGTAGGGCTCCTCGGCATGGCCAGTGATCAGGGCTGATCAGGTTCCCTGCCTCCCCGCCTCCCCGCCTCCCTGCCTCCCCGCCTCTCCGCCTCCTCCTTCCCTTGCTTCCTTAGCACCCCACCTCCACTGCTGGTCGCCCGCCATACTTCGTGCTGCCCCTGGTGGTCAGCGCATGTCATAGCGAGGAAATGATTGAACTCTCAGTCTCCTAGTCGAACTCCTGAGGGGGCAATTTGCATATTAGCCTTTTATTATATAGGATGATCTTTTATCAGAAGGGAGGAGACTGAAGGAAAAAAATTGTGTTTCAGTGAAAAACTATGTATAGTTCACAGCACATTCTTCTAGATTATCAGATTCTAGTCCTGCTCATTGCCTTTGGACCACTTTGCATCTCTTTGTAAATTGCAGGTAACTGATGAAGATGCAAAATCTATCTTGTCTAGTGGAGATGCAATTGACTCCCCCTGCTGTGGAAGAATTGATTTTGGTACCTGCACATTGAGTCAGATCCTGCTGCCTGCCCAAATGATCAGTCCTTACTAAGTTTCAAATTCTTCCAGTTTCCATCCACACTGGGCCACAACCCTACAAATGAACATCTCTGATTTTTCTCCCATCCACCTGACATGGTATCACCTACACTAAGGCCAACCACCCAGGTCCCTAGTGAGTCTTCAGGTTATCTGGCCCTCTCCCCAGGATCCGAGGAGCACTGTGAGCTGCAGCCTGTGACTTGTCATAAACCAGAGCCTCCCCACTGCAGCAGAACTTCATGAACTAGAGTGCCCTGGCCCAGGCCTGGGAAAAGCTCGGGCTAATGTGCCCTCGTCTGAGAGGCAGCCAAGGCTGTGAATAGCAGTACTAAGAGCATGGATGTCTAGCTCAGGGCTTTAAGGAACTCGACAAGCAGTGCCCCTGCATAACTGGAAGATTTTCCTCTACCGACTTCTTGGAACCCACTGACTAGATACTTTCAGGTTTTAACTCCTGACTCATAGCTTTTATATTAATATTTCCCTTTTTCATACAGTCATCCCTCCTTTAAGCTGACTGGCATCCAGGACTTTAAAACAACTGACATTTGCCACCACCTTCCAAAAGGTGAAGCAGCACTAACCAGTATCCCTGAGATCGCTCTCAGGCTCTGGTTAGCTCCTCAGAGGGACCATGCTAGCTTCTGAGTTGTTCGACAACAATTGATATGGTTGGGAACAACCACGCCGAATTGTATTCAAGCCCTGTGCCTCCAAGAGCAGTGACAGTGGGAGAGTCCCACTGTTTTAGGTTTTGGGAGACAACTAATTGCAAAGGACTGCCCTGTGCTCAAAGATTGGACCCACCACCACTGTGCCTCACCGCTCCTTCATCCACCTGCCTCTGTGGAGTGGCAGGCCTCCTTCCACTTTGGGGCTGTTCCTCATGAATGAGCCTTTTCCCTAGTGCAGTCAGCTGAATAAAAGCATCTTCTTTACTGTCCACTGCACAATTTTAACTTATTGTATCTTACGTAATAGAACATTTTCACATACTATTGTGCCAGTTAGGTCTCATTATCACTTAAGACAAATAATTCAGAGCTTAAAAAGGAATTGAGAGATTTAAGTAATTTAAAAGTCAAAATTTGTTTCTCACAGCTTTTGAAATTAAATGTGAAAAAAACTGTTAGAACATCATACAGGGCAAGTTATTGGGCAGCCTTGACTATAGAAGTGCATACAACAGCTGACTGCACTAGGGAAACACTAATGAGACACCAATAAAGCCTGATGCATTTGACAATGATAGGTGAAAAGTCAGTAAACATACTATATAATAAAGGCTAATATGTAAATCAACTGAACAGCAGAAAGACTGGTCTCTACGATGTGCACTGACCAGCAGGGGGCAGACACTCAATGCAGGAGCTGCCCCCTGGTGGTCAGTGTGCTCCCACAGTGGGAGTGCTGCTCAGCCAGAAGCTGGCTCACGTCTTGCAAGTGCAGCAGTGGTGACGCGAGCCTCTTCCGACTCCCGTCAGTCAGACATCCCCCAAGGGCTCCCAGATTGTGAGAGGGCGCTGGCCGGGCTCAGGGAGTGCCCCCCTCCTCCGAGTGCATGAACTTCATGCACTGGGCGTCTAGTAAATAAATAAACAAAACCCCAGAGGTGAATCTATTTCTGGAAGTAAAAGGTATGGTAGACTCTTTTCCCAAGAAAACAACCATTTAACTGGAGAATATTATTTTGAAAAACAATAAAGTTACTGGAAATTGTCCCAATTCCCAAGCAGATGAAGAAACATTAAATCAAGAAAATCTACTAAATCTCAATAAGAAATATGTAGCAACTGAGCCACAACTCATTCCTTCCCTGCCAGATTCATTGCACAGAAACTCTGTTCCAGGTATTCTGCTGGAGCAGCCCATCGTGGAGGCCACCCTCTCAGACTCTCAGCAGCTCTCACTAAGAATCCCCGCCCCCCCTGCCACACACACCTCAGCTTGCTGATAGGAGAAACTTCTTCAGTTGGAGGGTGATCCAGAAGACCAGGAGCTAGGGTCACCCCACAGCCCCTTTTTGAGAAGTGCCATTCTGGGATAAGTGGGTTGTCCCCAAACCTAGATCCTGTGGATGGCCAGAGACAATCCTGTGAGAGTCAGGCCATGATGACTAAGAAGCCTGGCTCTGTCTGAAGGCGATGGGCCTTATTTGAAACAAAGGGTGGAAAGTTCCACGTGTAAAGGTGTTTTTGAAAACGATGGTCAGTTTGGTTGAGAGAAACTAATAGGGCGCCCAAGTTCCATGGTCCTAGAAGCAACAGGCAAAAGGCAGAGCAACCAGGAGTTTAACAGAGAACCAGGGAAAGAGACAGCCAGAACGAGGCTTCTGGAATCGCAGCCCGCCTTGTGCAGGAAGTCTCTGTAGAAGCAGTAGGTCGCCCGCTCCCCGGGAGCAATCACAGGAGGATGTGGGACAGACTTGGAGGCCCTCCCAGCTGCATGAAGACTCAGTAGACTGGGCAGGAACTCCATTGGCAAAAGACTTAATCACAATCTTTGACCAAACACTGGTGGGACAATAAGTTACCCTGATGCAGGCAACACCTGGACAGCTGGGCTTCCCCAGGAAGACACACACATTGCGGGGGGTCCAGAGTCAGTGTGTGTGCCCATGACTAGACTCCTTGGGTGGTCAGGAGTGGAAAATCTAAACCACTAGTCTCCGGCTGAACATAGACAAAAACAAACAACTCCTCAAACTGTAATAGCAGCATCCAAGTCACAAATACATCCAATGGGAAAGGTTAAAAAACCAAACTGACCAAGAAGGTTTAAGCACAATTTTTGACTAATAAGTGGCTTATGCTGACTTGGGGTGATCTCTAGTTAGCCAAGACAAAAGATTCAAGGAAGACGAAATCTGAGTAGGGACATCAGAAGCTGCACACTGCAGAGGAAATAGACTTGACAGAGTTAGAGCACGAGTCAATAAACAAATACACGACCAAGCAAATAACATCATCAACCCTGGGGGATGGAGAAAATTAGTATCCTGAGTTGCTACAGTATACAATCTGAAATGTCCAGATTTAAACAAAAACAATTGGAGACAAGGAGACAGAAGTGTGACCCATGCACAGGTGAAAAGCAGCCAATACAAACTGCTTTGAAGGGGCTCGGATGTTGGACTTAATAAGCCAATACTTTAAAGCAGCCATTATAAATATTATAGGAGAACTAAAGCAAGCCATACTTACAGAACTAAGGAAAGATTTGATGACAATGTCTCATCAAATAAGAAATATAAATAAAGAGATAGAAATTATAAAATAAAGGACAAAATAAAAATAATGATGATGAAAAGTACAATAACCTAAACACAAAATTCCCTGGGACTTTCAGCAGTAGATTTGAGTCAACAGAAGAAAGAATCAGTGACCTTTAAGACACACCAATAGGAATAATGCAATCTAAAAATCACACAGAAAGGAAAAAAGAGTAATAATCAGAGCCTCAGAAAAATGTGAGACATCATCAAGTGCACCAACACATGTTCCCTCAGAAAACATCAAAATCATTGGAAGGAATGGCTAAAAAATATCTTATAATGAAAAACAATCTATATATCTGAAAATAATGAATTTAAAGTAGGATAAATACAAAGAGATCCACACCCAGACATATCATAGTCACAACACTGAAAGCCAAAGATAAAGACAAAATATTAAAAGTGGCAAAAGGAAACCATTTTACCTCATAGTACAATGAAAATTCATTGAAGTTTACTGCTAAAGCCTCATGTGAAACCATAGAGACCAGGAAGCAGCGGTGACATATTCAAAGTGATTACAGTAAGAAACTGTCAACCAAGAATGCTACATCCAGCAAAACTACCTTTCAAAAAATAAACATTTCAAAATAAAGTGAAGCTGAGAGAATTTATTGCTAGCAGGCCTGACTTATACATCAAGAAATATTAAAATAAGTTCTTCAGATTGAAAGCAAATGATATCAGACAGTAATTCAAATCTACATGAAAAACAGTGTTGGTAAAGGTAGAAGTTTATAAAAGACAGTATAAATGCACATTTCTTCTCCTTCTTACACTTGACTAAGTTTAAAAGGTTAACCTAAGCTCTGACCGGTTTGGCTCAGTGGATAGAGCGTTGGCCTGAGGACTGAAAGGTCCCAGGTTCGATTCTGGTCAAGGTCATGTACCTTGGTTGCAGGCACATCCCCAGTGGGGAGTGTGCAGGAGGTGGCTGATCGATGTTTCCCTCTCATTGACGTTTATAACTCTCTATCCCTCTCCCTTCCACTCTGTAAAAAATCAATAAAATATATTAAAAATAAATAAATAAAGGTAACCTAAGATGTGGATATAATTGTATTTAGACCGTTCACTTGTAGAAACATAATGTGTTGACATTTTTTCCAAAATATTATTTGATAACAGTACAAAGGAGTTAGGTGGGAACAAGTTCTTTTTGAGTTAGGTGATAATACCAGATGGTAACTCAAATCCACAAGAAGAAATAGAGAAGAGATGCTAAATTAAAAGGTTAATATAACATACTTTATGAATATTTAATTGCTCTCCTTTTCCTCACAGATTCCTTAAAAGACATGATTATGTAAAATAATGATTATTACAATGGATTTTTGGGTTTATAGTAGATATGGTTGTAATACATATAACAATAATAAACATAAAAAAGGAAGGAGAAACAAGAGCAGGATACACATTCTTCTCATGGGCAGATAAAACGTTCTCCAGGATGAAGGATGGCCATTAAAACAAACCTCAATAAATCTAAGATGATTTGATATCAAACAAAGTAACTTCTTTAACTACCATAAAATGAAATTTAAAATCAATAGATAAAAAAATACAGTGAAGTTGCAGGACATAAAATCAATATACAAAAATATGTTTCTATCTACTAACAAAATATCAGAAAGAGAAATGAAAAAAAAAATCCAATGACAATTGCAACAAAAAGAATACACTCCCTCGGAATAAAGTTCACAATAGAGATGAAGGACATGTACTCTGAGAACTATAAGACATTGTTGAAATAAACAGAAGACACAAATAAATGAAAAGATACCCCATGTTGATAGATTGGAAGAGTTAACATTGTTTCAAATATCCATGTTACCTAAACCAATCTACAGATTTCAAAGCAATCCCTATTAAAATCCTGATGGCTTTTCACAAAAGTAGAACAACAAAAAGATAAATTCTCAAATTTGTATGTAATCACAAAAGACCCAAATAGCCAAAGCAATCCTGAAATATTAAAAGAAAAAAAAAAAGGAACAAAGGAGTAATCACACTCCCTGAATGCCCTGATTTCAAATTATACTACAAAGCTATAGTCATCAGAGTGGTACAGGCTAGCAAAACAAACAAAACAATAAAACAAAACAAAACAGACACACAGGTCAATGGAACAGAACTGAGAGCCCAGGAATAAACCCACACATATATTGTCAATTAATTTTTTTCTTTAAAAAATATATTTTATTGATTTTTTACAGAGAGAAAGGGAGAAGAATAGAGAGTTAGAAACATCAATCGCACAGCCCCCACCGGGATGTGCCCGCAACCCAGGTATGTGCCCTTGACTGGAATTGAACCTGGGACCCTTCAGTGTGTAGGCTGATGCTCTATCCACTGAGCCAAACCGGTCAGGGCAATTGTCAACTAATTTTTGACAAAGGAGTAAAAAAACATATGATGGAGGAAGTAAAGTCTCTTCAACGTGATGGTCTTCGTGTTTCTGTCAGAATTCCTAAGCATTTTCCTGTGTGAAAAGGAAGAAAGTGTGTAACTAGGTGCCCCGAAGTGGGAGCTTTAGATAATTCTCCCTTTGAGCTTCTATCGCTCAGTTCCCATTGGAGGTCCATTGGGCTAAAGCAGATAAGATTTTAAAAAGGGATATAGAGGCTGAGCTATTAATAAAAAACTGTAACCCAGTTGCAACAATATCCATTTAGCTTTAGAACTTTCCTAAGCTGCTTCTTGGTTCTTTGAAGAGGAAAGGATGGTATTCCTCCGAGTCTTTCAGGAAAATTCAGAAGCCCATGTTTAGATACAAGATGGCCAAGGTATTTTAAAAAGAATTAAAGCTTGTCCTGTGAGACTGTCTCTTTATGGCTAGCTAATGTAATAGGTAAAGTGAGCTCTTTTGAGAGCCTAATATTATTACAAACCATAAAAGTAAATCATCCACATATTGATGGATTTCTGGGAAATTCAACATTATTTCAATCAGCTTAGATTATCTGAGAAAAATATGTGGAATTTTTCTTACATTCCTGTGGCATTACTGTCCAAATAAACTGAAGCTCTTCTCAGGTGAAAGCAAAGACATATTGTCTGTCTTTTTCTGTAGGAATGTAGAAAAAGGCACTACATACATCTATATAATAAAAGCCCTGCGACTGCACGGCAGAATGACCACAATGCCCAGTTGCTATGATGCACACTGACCACCACAGGGCAGACGCTTTAATGCAGGAGCTGCCCCCTGGTGGTCAGTGTGCTCCAACAGCAGGAGTGCCACTCAGCCAGAAGCCAGGCTCACAGCTGGTGAGTGCAGTGGCTGTGGCGGGAGCCTTTCCTGTCTCTGCAGCAGTGATAAGGAGTGGCAAGCCAAGTGGTAAGAAGCGAGCAGTTAGGAGTGAGGGGTCCCAGATTAGAGGGGGCGCAGGCTGGGCTGATGACCCCCGCCATGTATGAACTTCATGCATTGGGCCTCTAGTCTAATATAATAAAAGAGTAATATGCAAATCAACCGTTACATGAGAAACCTAAGCCACGCCCACCAGCCAAGCCACACCCCCAGCCAACCAGAGCGGCTGTATGCAAATTAGCCCAACCAAGATGGAGGCCGGCAGCCATAGAGCTAGAGCAAACCAGAGGCTTTTTTTTTTTTATAATCTTTTTTTTTTTATTACATAAAGCTTTACAAAGATTAGTACATATATCTCTTCCCCCCCCCCCGCCACCCTTCCCCCAGCCTCCCTTACCTCCCAGTGTTTTGTGTCCATTGGTTATGCTTAAATGCATGCACAAAAGTCCCTTGGCTGATCTGTTACCTCACCCCGCAACGTCCCTGTCCTTGTTGCTGTAATTTGACAGTCTGTTTGATGCTGCTCTGCCTCTGTATCTATTTTTGTTCACCAGTTTATAATGGTTATTATTATCAAGGGAGAGGGATAGAGAGTTAGAAACATCGATGAGAGAGAAACATCGATCAGCTGCCTCCTGCACACCTCCCACTGGGGACGTGCCCGCAACCAAGGTACATGCCCTGGACCAGAATCAAACCTGGGACCTTTCAGTCTGCAGGCTGATGCTTTATCCACTGAGCCAAATCAGTCAGGGCCCGACTCTCATCTTTAATTCCCCCTAGGTGAGTGGGGAGTGGTGGTGGAGTAGGTGTAGGGTGAGAAGAGAGGGAGGATAAGTGCTGACAAGGTAGCTTGGAAGGTAAAGGGTGTAGGGGGTGGAGAAGGGCCGCAGTGGTGTTGGCATGGAGCAGCTTTGGAAGCCTTTAGTTCAGAGGTCAACATCCTGGAGAGAAGAAAGGCCTCCTTTGGAGATTTCTATTGTTCCATCAAGGTGAGCTCCCTATTTATTCAGTTTAATTTTAGAGCTGCCTTTTCCAGTTCCGGACACTGGAATGTTGGTTTAGAATATCAAAGAGTTCTCATTGCAGCCATCTTAAAGTGATGTATTTTTAAGTTAAATCTTCCCATTTTTGTATATACTTGCAAGTAAAGGCTCCATACAAATGGTACATAAAACTTTCAGGAGTATTAATGAGGTTGATCATATTGGGGTTATTCAGCCTTGGAGGCACAATTCCTCATTTTAATTTTAGCTTCAGTTTGAGATCTGCAGAGTCTGAACAAACTTCTAGGGATAGGATATGCTGGGTTGCAATGGGATGCTTGTGGGCTCAATTCCAAGGGGCCATCACCTCCCAAATTGCTTGAACCCTCTTTCGTGTCTCAGTTTCTCCCCCAAAGCTGCCTAATGCAACTGTGAGGACTCAGAGTGCCAGATGACCAGCCTTGACATGCACATTTCAGGTGAGCCAATATTAACTAGTGGCCTGGTGCACAGATTCATGCACATCGAAAGGAAATTAATTAGGAGAAATATTTTAATATTGTTATTAACTCTTTCTCTATAAAAGAAGTGTCAACCAAATTCACGATTGACAATGACAAATGGAAACACACACATGTGATTGGCACCAGCGAGAGCTTTATATTTATTGTGCATGCATGAGTCACCTTAGCCTTTTATAGACATAGAATAAACTTGCTTAATTAGACCTGCTTTCTTATGTAGCTAAACTTTTCCCAGCCCAGTGAAGCACCCCAATTTCTCTTTCAGGTAATTGTCAGCAACACAGCAGTAAATATCAACATGAAGCAGATTATTATTGTACGTCACACAGGGAGAACAAAGGGTAAAATATTTAACTGCAGCCATGTTTGACTATATGCTTTGCAGTGAGAAAACCTGAAGTCATTTTCAAGGTCCACCATTTCTTACTTCTTTTCAGTTGGGTCAAATTTCTAAGCTTTCTAAATCTGTTTTCTGGCCAATGAAAATATGATTCCACTGACTCTCCTATCTGTCTACTCCAGGACTTCTGTGAGGATCAAATGAGATGAGGCATGGGAAAACACTTCACAGACATTTGGTTAAAGTGTAAATTGTTTCTACCTGGCTATAAAGCAAGTCATGTTCCTGGGCTGGAAAAACTCCAAGGAGGCTCGTTGCTAGGGAGAGGAAGCTGGGCGTTGCTACATGACGTCATTACCCAGACGGTCAGGCACTTAGCATATTAATCTTTTATATATATATAGATGTGGTGGGGATCCCTAGAATCACTTCATGCCTGAGAGGCACCTTCTCAGGTGCCTCCATGAAGAGCTTAGTCACCCAAGGATAACGAGATTCGGGTGGAAGAGAAAGTGTTCTGTCTCTACAGAGCTTTCAGTCTCTTATTTAACTTAGCAAATATTTTTTTCAGACCCTTTGTAGTGATTCCAATTGAAAAGCCAAAATTAAAAGCAGCTGCTCATTTTTCCCTTCCCCAGGTTATTTCAACCCTTATCCTTATCCAGGGTTATCTAATGACAGCTCAACTAAAGTCAGGACCTGCCACTTACAGCAGGGAGGCTCAGGGACCCAGAGAAACTCACCTGGTTCACCTGATGTGAGGGGCCACGGGCACAGGGGCCCTTGCTGGTATCCAGTGCTGGGTCCAGATCCACAGGGTGGTCTCAGGGGTGTCTTTGTAATCCTAGTGGCTATGCAAGTAAATGTTCGTGAAAGAACATCCATACCTATAGAACAACTAGGGACCAAGTGCACAAAAATTTGTGCACTCAGGAGGTTCCTCAGCCCGGCCTGTGCCCTCTCACAGTCTGGAACCCCCCGGGGGATGTCCACCTGCTGGCATGCCTGGCCAGCCTGGGTGAGGGGCTGATGGCTGTTTGCAGGTCACCCTATTGGGGTGTGGCCAGCCTGCTTGAGGGGCTGAGGGCCGTTTTCAGGCTGCCCACAGTCCCTTCAGGGTTCGAGTCCCTACTGGGGTGCCTGGGCAGCCTGGGTGTGGGGCTGAGGGTCGTTTTCAGGCTGCCTACAGTCCCTTTAGGGTTCGAGTCCCTACTGGGGTGCCTAGGCTGTTTTCAGGCTGCCCACAGCTCCCATTGACCCAACGTCCCAGCACGGCTGGCTGGAAGCAGGTTTATGGGGTTTATTTATCTTCTATAATTGATACACTGTTGCTTTAAGCCCAGGCCTAGGCAGGTAATGAAGCCTCCTGTTGGCTTCAGCTCCGTGGCTTCTATAATTGAAAGAATGTTGCTGTGAGCAAAGAGAGGTCCAGCCGGCCTAGGTAGGCAGTTTCCTCCATTGCTGGTGCAATGGAAGCCTCCTGTTTGGTTCAGCTCCATAGCTTCTATAATTGCAACTATGTTGTCTGGAGCAGAGAGAGGTCCAGCTGGCCTAGGCAGACAGTTTACTTCTGGTGCAACGGAAGCCTCCTGTTTACTCTAGCTCCATGATTACCGGCCTCCATCTTGGCTGGGTTAATTTACATACAGCCGATCTGATTGGCTGGTGGGCATGGCATAGGTGTCCCAGAGAAACGGTCAATTTCAATATTACTCTTTTATTAGATTAGATTTTATATGTTTATGTAAGCCAAATTTTGAGGACTGACCCAGAAGCAAGCTCTCAAAGGCCTGAGAAAGTGCTCTACAGAGTGGCAGTTTAGCAGTTTACTTTCTACACTGGAATCAAAGGAGAAATCGTAAGGATCGCTGGGGTAGCTCGAGGAGCAGGAGAAAGCACAGGGGTAAAGGGAAATGGAGGCACATGCCAGTTCACACTGTGGGCCCAGCACAGCTAACATACAGCATTAACAGTTACTAGAGCTGCTCCTGGGGGAAGGCAATGAGGAGGGGCTCTGTGGTCTGCTCCCTGGTCTGTCTGGTGCTGCCGCGGGCCTCCGTGGGGTCTGGAAAAGAAAATTACTCTGACATTAAAAAATATATATCGCCCTAGATGCGCAGGGAACTTGGACAGGGCTTGCTTCAGGTGACTACTGACCTTTGCTAAGAAAGCAAAAGGCCTGAGACTGGCCCCCACCCTGATGGTCATCAGAGTGCAGGGTCAGAGCCTCCTGGGGTTCCCTCACCTGCCTCAAAGTTTTCAGGGTTGCCACAGAGCCCTCTTCCACACACAGAGCCTGCATCATGTTGTTCTACATAACACAGACATGGTGTAGCCTACCCATGCTGTTACCACTAGATATCAAAAGTAAGAACATGAAAAAGAAACTGATATGTACTTATCGGTATTGTGACCAATCCTATATATTAAAAGCCTAATATGCTAAGTGTCCAGTTAGTCATTCAAACAATCAAAGCTTAATATGCTAATGATATGCTAAAGCCACCTAACTGCTCCCTGTGATGTACACTGACCACCAAGGGGCAGACGCTCCAGGTTAGTTTGCTGCTGGGGTCTGGCTGATGGGGACTGAACCCTGGAGCCCTCCCTCGGTCCCTCCCTCCCCATCCAGATTGTGCACCAGTGGGGTTCCTTGGCCTGGCCTGCACCCTTTCGCAATTTGGGGCTCCTTGGGTGATGTCAGAGAGCTGGTTTTGGCCTGATCCTGCAGGCCAGTCTGAGAGATGCCATTGGTGCATGAATTTGTGTGCCAGGCCTCTAGTGCTTTCATAATGGAGCAGGAGCGAGCTGCTTGCTTTAGCAGCCTCTGTAACTAGCAGTGGCATGTTGCCCACCTAGACACAGGTAAAGGCATCATTGTGCACAGCACAGAAAACATCTCACATCTAACAAAGCCATGCACAGCGGGTGGGCTGGTACACAGCTCCTCCAGCAGAAAGGGTCATACTGTAGGGTCATGTGATTCTCTGGAAGCAAAGTTATGAAACAGGAAGAAGAACACATTTTAAATTTTGTATTAATATCACTCACCTCATGCCTGTGGAAGGGAGCAGGCTCTCCGCTTCAGTGCAGGTTCTCACATGACAAATACCCGGGCAGCGGGACGATGGCGTAGAAGTGTCTGGCAGACTTGTCACAGCCGCTAGGTATTATCTCCCCACTGCATCACATACCCTGAAGGCGATGACTCACTGTTCCGGTGTGACAGTGGCTTCATTGCCCTCAGCTTCATGCTGAGCAGACTGGAGGTGGGGTGAGGGCGAGGATACAGGAGAGGGTCCTGGAGGCAGGAGAGGTGGTGGGGGGGGGTCCCCAGAACAGGCAAGAGGCAAGACAGCCTTGACTTATGGAAATATATTGCCACGATGGCTGGCACTTTTGCCTTTTCGTGTCTCTAAAAGGGTTTCTACAGCGTTTCTTTCTTTCCCCATTTGCGTTAGCTTCAGTGTGTTGCATGGAAGGAGCCCTGTCATAAGAGAAGCCAGCTCTCTTGGATGAACTTTGCTGGCCTTTCTACGCCTGATCCTGGTCTGGAAGCGCCTCTGCACCCAGGCACTGCCAGTCCCTCTGGTGTGTTGGCTGCGGCTCTTGAATTTCTCCAAGTCCCAGGCCCCGAGCTCTGCCCGCCCCTTCATGCCACACCTCCCGGCTCCTTCATGGTCTCCGGGTCACTCGGATCCTGTGAGCAGCAGGACCGCGCTGCTGGCTCCACAGCCTCTTCTGGAACCACAGCGGCGTCTCTAGTGTGTGGTTCTGCCAGACTACCGCACTGCTCTCTGCTGGGGCTCTCACAGGTGGGCAGTCCTGACGCTCCCAGAGTCCTCCCTGCTCTCACAGGTGGGCAGTCCTGACGCT
>PVJC01026784.1:0-23803 GCA_004026665.1 Murina feae
GAGCCAGCAGTCCTGGATTATGAAAGGGACGTCGACTGCCCGTTTAGGCCCGATCCCAACGGTGGGATCGGGCCTAAATGGGCAGTCGGACATCCCTCAAAGGGTCCCTGATTGGAAAGGGTGCAGGTTGGTCTATGGGACACCACCACCACCCACCACCCCCACTCTGTGCACGAATTTCGTGCACCGGGCCTCTAGTAATAAAATAAAAGCAACACTAGACCTTACTTAACTTTGCAAAAATGTCTATGGACAGACTTTAAAAAAAAATAAAGCTTCTGGCAGATGTATTCATAACTGGATGTATTCACTAAAATGACAGGAGTATGAGAAACAAAACAAACACAAGGGCAAAGAGGAAGAAAGGCAACCGCAGTAGATGGGGTTGCCAGCCAATGTGGGAAGTCAGAAAACAGATGGAGGAGCAGACCTGCCCCAGAACACGGGGTGACAGCTGAGCACTGCAGGCGACAGACTAGAACAGTCAAGGTGTTCTGCAGACCCTGCCAAGCTCACTGCCTGAGGCACCAGGTTCCGCAAAGGGCAGGGGAAAGGCAAGGTGGTATTTGAAAGTGGCTGTTAGACCCTCTCAGATGCTCACCCTCTGCCACATTAATACAAGCACAGAATCTGATGTCATCCGAAGTTACGGTATGAATGTATTGTGAGGGCAGGGAGGAAAGGGAAGGGTGAATGCTGGCAGTGTTATCTCCATAACAGAAAATTAATAGAGTCTAACACTGATAATTCAAAACAGCGCCATATAAACACAGTATTTAGAAACCTGTTGGTAAAGAGACCAGGAGAAAAAACTGAGAGAGAGAGTGGTTGTCGATGCATGACAATGAGATGGCAGTGGTTGGATCTGCCATGTTTCACTGTAACTCTTAATACTATTTATCTTTTAGTAATATACTGTGTATTGCCCAGCTGGTGTGGCTCGGTGGCTGAGTGTAGACCTAAGTACCAGGAGGTCACAGTTCAATTCCCAGTCAGGGTGCATGCCCAGGTTGCAGGCTCCATCTCCAGTGTGGGGTGTGCAGGAGGCAGCCGATCAATGATTGTCTCTCATCCTTGATGTTTCTGTCTCTCTCTCCCTCTCCCTTCCTCTTCAAAATCAATAACAGACAAGAGTTTGATGAAAGTGGATGTGACTTACTGCTTTTTTGTCAGGCTGGCCATCATCATAGCCAGTGGTAAGGTCCCTGATGCCAGAAATCTCAAATCTGCCACAAGTTTTCGGATAATTATTCTTCCCATCATAGTTTCTAAGGCTTTCAAATAATTTCTTAATGGTGCCTTGATCATGGCAGATAAAATATGAAGCTTTGGTAATATGGTAGCCATACCTATCAAAACAAATACAAATACGTGCAAAATGAAGAACAAATAATTCTGCATAGCGTATACAGAACAGGCACTGACCAGCACATTCTCAAATACTTAATGAGACAAATGACCATGACCAGCTTCAAAGCAATCATTTAGCATTAAAAAGGAGGTACAACATTTACCCTAGGGAACACCAAGCTGCTACCTTGCCTCCAGTCTATACTTGTAAGTAAAATTTTATTGGACCAGCCATACCTCACCCATTACATTATGTACTGTGTGTGGCTGCTTTTGCACCAGAGAGGTAAGAGTTGAGAAATTGCTATAAAGACTAACTAGACATTTATGAACACATTTAATCTTTTTTGGCATCAGACACTAAAAATCACATTCTGTGTCGTGTTCTCATTTAGTAGAGATTAGTGCTATTACAAACGGTAAGTATCAAAAGGAGAAGATAATCTCTTGTTTCATTTTCTTAAGAAATAGAATTCATAACTAAAGTCAAAGCATTGGAAAGAATATTAGTATTTCATACGCAAGAACATAATACACTTAAAATACATTGCCACATGAGGTCATGTATGTTAACGACTTATTGTGGCAACCATGTCCCAATATATAATTATATTGAATCATTATATTGTACACACGAAACTAATCAAATTATATTACTTCAATAATCAATAGAAACTTACTCAACATAGATGGCCTTGAGCTGCTGAGACAGAGACAAATTTTTGGTTGCAAGAAAGCTAGCCAGCTCTGCGCTGATGGCGGCGGCACTGACTCCGTCTTTGTCCAGAACAAAAGGGCAGCACATATATCCTGCAGAAACACGAGTCAGACACAGATACTGAGGAGCGGGTTCCTTTATAACATTGTGGTGTATGTATCTACACGCACCCTGCCTATCACGTAAGAGGTAGTGCAGTAGAAGTAGATGGATGCTTCTTATTTGCCACGATTATAGTTAAGAATCTAGCCCTAACTGGTTTGGCTCAGTGGATAGAGCATCGGCCTGCGGACTGAAGGGTCCCAGGTTTGATTCCAGTCAAGGGCATGTACTTTGGTTGTGGGCACATCCCTAGTTGGGAGTGTGCAGGAGGCAGCTGATCGATGTTTCTCTCTCATCGATGTTTCTAACTCTCTATCCCTCTCCCTTCCTCTCTGTAAAAAAGTCAATAAAATATATTTAAAAAATAATAATCTAGCTAGTGCTCAGCACATAGTATGCCTTCTAGAAGTATTTGTTGAATAACCTGTAAGGAGAGTCTTCCTCCCAAATGGTGCTTGTTTCCTAGGTCCAGCCCAAATTCCTCCAGCCCCCACGGAAATGTTTCCAGTTGTTCTAGTCAAGGCTTATGCTGTCTTCTCTGAATCCCCATAGTTCTTGTGAGCTATAATATTCATCTTGGTTCCTGGCCTATTGTCTTCTGTGTGGTAATTTAACTGGACCCTTGGCAACTGCTGTAGGCAGAGGTCAGTGCCCATTTCTGTCAGAATGACTGTGCAACTGACATGCAATAAACACCTGATAAACCAATGCAAAAATATTGTTAAATAAAAAGCTATAGAAAGAGAAGACCGCCAATTGTGATCAAAAAAGAACAACGCTGAGCAAATCCACTTCGTTTAATCGGTTCAATTTTACGGGTGCTGCAGGAAATATGCAGATGAACCAGAAGAATACATATCATTGGATAAACGATGATGTATCGAGCCTTTTCTGAATGAGTAGCTAAAATATCCCCAGCACAACCATCTGAATTTCAGGTATCCGTGGCTCACTCTCCTTTCTGCTCATTCCTACTGACAGTTTAAGACAAGTATTTTTTTGTCATCCTGGCTGGGCTTGGGGTCATCCTTTCAGGTGACAATCACTTTGATGAAGGCACCACGACTCGGCCTTCTTCCCTGTGGACAGAACATTTAGGGCTGGATATCGACTCCACAGCTGAGGAAACATCACTCTCCCCAAGAATGTGGAATCTTAAGCTGCCAGCAGCCACGTGCATACGATCACTGCTTTCAGTCGCCTGGGGAAAGGATTCACTTTCTTATGTCAATGGCTTGGTTATTTGCCAGATACTCTTTTTAGCCGAATGAAATCTGAGATGCCCAGTTAGGGGCAGGGACAGTTCAACGCGCTTGGCACGCCACAGAAGGAAAGCAAACTGTGTGCTCCCGCTTCACACTAATTTACTGAACCCACATCCAAATCCGCAGCTTTTCCCACGTATTTGCATTCGATGTATCAACAAATTCTATGAGCATCACATGGCTTCTTACCAATAGCTTCTTCAAATGCAAATAAGACATTTTTCCCCTGGTCTATGAGCTGCTTGGCTCGGTTTCCCATCCATTTAAAGCCAGTTAATGTTTCCTAAAGGGATAATCCGAAAGAGAAAAACGGTCTTAGCCTTTCAGTAGAGCAAACGAAAGGCGAAAGACCATGTTTCCCCCGAAAACCTCACCTCAAAGTGAAAACCCTCCTTTAAGGCGATGGCCCGCAGGATTTTGGAGGAGACGGTGCTGGACAGCATGTACGTGTCCTTGAGGGCACTGGCATCTTGGTTCTTTTCTTTCCAACAAGTAAAGAGCCACCAGCCCAAGAGGGCCCCCAGCTCATTGCCGGAAAACACTCTCCATTCACCACTGAAAGAGAAAACCACCGTGCCCCGCTGAGGTCCCCAGAGATACTGGGAGTCCCTGCTACGGGACAAGGAAGCCAAACAGGGTTCAAGGTCGTTTCTGGAAGACGCCCTGTTACTGTTGTTAAATAACTGGCCAGAAACATGACTGCCGCTTTGCAAACATGTGAGCATCTATCACGCCTCAGCCAGTGAGCCTAGACAAACATCCAATCTTTGAAGAGCGTGTAAAAGTATGTTGGTGATGACACACCATTCTTTTTCTCCTCGTTTTCAGCAAAGGATCTGTTTTTCAACACAACAGAAAGATGCTGACAAGATCCTCCAACTATACCGGTGTGTACGCCTTAATTTTCTGTCAGCATTATTGGGTCTGAGAGGGCAACAGCTTAGCACTCCTTAAGATCGAGCTTGATGCTAAAATGGTGAGGACGCCAAAAATCACGTGTGGGATTTATCTTCCTCGCTGTGGGCCACGTGGCTACAAGTACATTGCACGTTTCTGCACGTATCACCGTAGCTAGATTTTCTAAAAACGGATACAGAGTTGACTCTGTTTTGTCGTAATCTAAAACCCTAACCCTTTAAGAGCACCCCACTTCCCCAAACGTCACATATGCCATCTGATCCCTGAAACGGCCTCATCCCTGCCTGCCTTTCAGCGCCTCCCACCCCACAACTTACCACCCCTCTGTGCATCTCTACAGTCAGACTTGCCTTACACTGTCAGTACTCGGCAGGCATTCCTCTCTAGTCTGCTCAACCTGAGTTCAACATTTCCTCGAAGGTCAGCTCCTTACCAAACCTGCTGGCGAATAAAGCACTGCAAAGCCAGCGCCAAGCAAAGCCCTCTGTCCTCACTGGGCACTGAGTCGTTAATTATAATGAAATCCATGACAAAAAGAACACAGGGAGTCATTTCAAGTCCCGGTTCACGCGGGGCGGTTTCACTCTGCATTGCGCTTGCAGAGTAACCGTGTGGCCCCCGTGTCAGCACCCTGCTCGGTGCTGGAAGACTCACCAGAAATCCAGTGAGATGATCATTTGCAAAGTAAATGGGAAATACAGCCAAATAGGCCCATTCTCCTGCCCAAGATGTCCCCCTTTACCGTTTCTGTTATGTAGGCAATCACAGTGAGTTTGTACCTGTCTTGCTTTTCTGCCACAGCAAGTCTATCAGCATCTGGGTCATTTGCTAAAACGACTTTGGCCTTGATTTTGTCAGCCAAAGCAAAAGATAAAGTCTGAAAAAGAGCAGAAAGAAAAAAATATTTCCATCAAGAGTCCAGGACATCACAGTCTTTAAAAACATTCAGTTATTTAAGAACCAAAAGAGAATTTTCCCCAAACTCAGGCTGAATTTTATTTCTGCAGCTGGTCTGGGCTGGTCATGTATTACCTCCTGAGCCAGGTCAGATAATGAGAGAATCAGAGCATGACCCACACCTGCCCATGGAATTCACCCCACATCTGATTGTGTGTGTGCAGCTGCAGTGGTATCTCCAGGCTTCCCACGTGATCAACCTCACAAACAAACCACAATAAATGGGCTCCCCAAATCTCATTGTTACCCTACCTTTTAAAAGGCTGAAGGAACCATGACTTAAATAGCACTTCCTCATATCAGAAAAACGACAATTAAGGAATAAAATTCATGGGAGGATAAATTTCCATTCTATTACTGTTTCCTTTTGGCATTAAGGAAGCAGAGTAAGTTAAACTTAATTCATTAAATTTAATTTAAAACATTTAGGTTTCAGCCCTCATATCCTGATGCTACCATATCTAATTTGAAAGTTCCTTTAAGAAATTGATGATTGATTAATCAACATATTTCCAATTATGAAATTATTTTTGTTCCATACAATGAAAGCACATTAAGAAACCGTATTGCACTTGGCAGTCATAGTTTTGAACAGAAGAGGTAAACTTTACAAATAAAAACACGAGGTTACCAAGACACCTTCACCCTCTTCGGGATTCGGGTACTTCACTGTTGGGAACTCAGGATCGGGATCCTTCTGTTCGGGAACGGCCTCGGGAGGAACAAAGTCAAAGGCGCGGAAAGCCGACTGCACGAAGCGATGGCCCACGCCGTGGACGGAGGTGTGCACGAACTTCAGCTTGGTCTCCCTGTTCGCACTCCTGGAACCAGACACGTCACGGGAAACGATCAAATGCACAAACGTGACTTTCAAAACGGGAAGGTTTGCAAAGTGTCAAGGAACCAGATCCACAAGGGTGATACCAATGCACAGACGAGGGTCTTTCTACTCGCGTTGAAAAAACTTACTCCCCTCCAATGTAATACCCCTCTCCCAACATGCTCAGGTTTTAAATGTTACTCTGCAGTTATTTTCAGCAAATCTGACTCCTGACAGAGTTTATGATGCAGCATTCACGCCGCGAGCGGGAGAGCAGAAAGAGCCCTGGGCTCGGGTTCCAACCTATGGCAAATATCTGATGTGTAACCAATGCTCAATTAGTATTAGCAATTGTTTGAGAAAAGTAGTATTTCCAATTGGCCAAAGAAGGATAGGTTCTTCAATTTAATATCTTGGTACAACCACAAACCTTTTAGAAAAAAACCACCTAGTTAAACAAAATTAAAAATCACCAATGACTCAAAAGAGTTAAATATTACAAAATATAAATATACAAGTCCAAAAACAGGGGGAGATTTTTCTTTTTGTAATTGTGGCATAAAGTCTTCTTAAATATGACACAAAACCTGAAGTCATAAATTAAAAACTGATAAACATCAAATTTTTATAGAAGTCCAGCAGAAAGATGCAATGAAAAAATCCAAAGGCAACATGGGAAAGGGAAATATTTGAAAATAATGAAGCCCAGTTTTCTACATAGGCAAAGAGGTTTCACACATACAAAAGATGAACAAATACACAGAAAAATATAGGTTAAATAAATATGAAAAACCGCTTATTTAGAATGCAAATAAAGTGAGATATTACTTTCATTTAACAAACTGGGAAACATGGGAAACTTGGTAACACTCAGTGAGGTAAGAATGTGTGGCTCATATCCCGTTGGTGGGAGTGTCAATTTGGAGAGCAATTTGTAAACCATTACCAACTTTGTAAATGCACATCCAATTCTGACACCAGAAATGCACTAAGGACACGCATGGAAATCTGTGTACTTAGGTACACACACAGACACGACACATGGACTCCAGTAGCTGCTTAAGAGCTCCTTGGAGTGGCCCAAACTGGGAACCCTTAGCTTTTTTGTTTTGTTTTTTGAATCCGAGAGAGAGAGAGAGAGAGAGAGAGAGAGAGAGAGAGAGAGAGAGAGAGAGAGAGAGAGATGAGAGAAAACCATCAATCAGTGCCTTCTGTACCTGCCCTGACCAGGGATTGAACCCACAACCTAGGGATGTGCTCTGAGCGGGAATCGAACTGACAACATTTCAGTGCACAGGATGACACTCAACCAACTGAGCCACGCCAGACTAGCAGAAACTCTTAGTCTTTGAGAAGCTGACTTGGAGGGACAGAAGGAAAGCTTGAGGAAGTGTTTCACTTGTTCCCAACATTTAAAAATTAGGAGACTTCACGAACCAAACCGTGGTTTCCAGTTTCTTTTAGGGAGAACAAGTCAGGTGGCCTGGCAACTCCTGGTGACGTTTGCACAGGGTAACACCCAGCTGGCACGGCTGCTCCTTCGTATGCGACTGAGGTTCCACAGGCTACGAAGGAGCCTGCACTGCCAGGTGGTCCAATCACTACATTATTAGAGACAACCTAGAAATGTCACTTCTTGAAAACCAGTGGTTTCTTGCTAGGGGGACAATGAGGAGTGGAGGACCCACAGCAGACTCCTCAAGGATGACACTGTGCCTCAACTCATCCGCTTCTTATTTCATGGTCATTACTGAGTCTGTGTCACTGGGTTAAACGGGCACAGCAGACACTACAAAAACAAGTCAGAACTAGCAGGGGGTAACAGAGAAAGTACCCGTGACAAATTAACTGGAGAGAAAAGGCACAGCACAAACAACACGCACAGTACATTCCTATTGATGGTTTGAAATATACTGCACGTATGTATGCTAGCACACGCACAGAAAATTTCTGGAAAGATGAAAAAAGTCAGTGTTTCCTACTCAACACCTTTCAACAAGTTTTGTATATACGTATACTAGCATACATGCACACACGCATACACTCTCATACTCTTAGATGAATCTGGAGCAGAATCAGCAAACTGTGTCCTATGGGCCTCCCACCTGCCACTGAGCCAAGCCAGCTAGGGCTGCTTTTGTAACCAAACTTATTTTTTGGAACACAGCTAGGTTTGCGCTCATTCACTTACGTATCATCTACGGCTGCTTTCCCACGACAGCAGAGCTGGGCAGGTGTGACAGTCTATATGGCTCGCAAAGCCAACAATATTCACTATCCACCCTTTTTAAGGAAAGTTACCAAACCCCAATCCACAGCCTCTAAAGTCAGACGCAGCTACCGTTTATGTACCAGGTGAAGGGACAGGGCCTGGCGGAATCCCACTAACTGAACTCACCTGAGGTGAGTGTGCAACCCACTTACCTGTGAAAACAGTATTTTCTAAGGTCTTCATAGTAGTCCTTAGCGACGGAAGCGCTGGGGTCGTGAAGGAGTGGACTGCCGTTAAGTAAGGAATCATCCCAAGCTTGAGGCCACGGCTCCAGGTTCTCTTCAATGGCTTGAGAAATCCCTTTGTCATGAGGGTGGGTGATCTGAGCTCCGTTATCCCAGTAGACCTGAGAACGCAGGCACACATCCAGACGGATGCGGCTAATGGAAACGCATCCACTCCCCGTGCTCCCAAACTGTGGAGGGCTAGGGTTCGCCGAGAAGGACATGTGTGTGGACAGAAAAAAATACAAGTACCTTATAACCATTGTCTTGCTTCGGGTTGTGGGAGGCAGTTATCATGATCCCAGCACAAAGTTTCAAATGCAGCACTGTGTAGGGCTGTCATGGCAGGAAACAAGAACAGTTCTGTTTTTAATAATACATCTTTTTTTATTTTTTTATTGTCTAAAGCTTTACACATGTACTTTTTCCCCAATTGCTACCCCGCCCCGCCCCAGCCATCCCCACCCTGGGCAAGCGCCACCACCCCACCCCAGTGTCTGTGGGGGCTATTGGTTATGCTAATATGTATGCATAAAAGTCCTTTGGTTGCTCTCTAACCTCCCTCCCCCTCCCCCACCATTTGTCTCTGGATCTATTCTTGTTCATCAAATTATGTTGATCATTATATTCCACATATGAGTGAGATCATGTGATATATATCTTTCTCCGACTGGCTTATTTTGCTTAGCATAATGCTCTCCAGTTCCATCCATGCTGATGGAACAAGAGCAGTTTTAAACACACACATTAGGTATACGTAAAATGTCTATTCTAGGTATACTACTTATTTGTATCAAGTTGTTCCCTTTTAATAAACATAATATATAAATATCATAACATGTCATTCAGTATTTTCATGCCACACCCAAACAGTATACTCTTATTACCCTTGGAACTAACTCACTGCTCAAAATTCTGGGACATATACCCTAATAAGGAGAATATTTTCCTAGGTGCCTTCTTCTCGTTGTCTTCTACTTGGTAAAACTAGAAAGCTCTCCAAACCATAACATGGTCTAATTTTCCATTTCACATTCTTTTAAGCCTTCTTCTTGGGACAGAAGCATATAGATCCAGTTTATTTCCCCTCACTGCTTTCTCTTCTCTTCTTTCCCCCTACTTGCTTTTAAGGAAAAAATTATATCTTGCTCATTTATCTTTGCTCCAGAATAAAAGCTCTATATCTTGTATTTCTACTTGGCTCCTATCTTTACAAGACTACTTCGCAAAATGGGGAAAGGGGCCTGTCCCCTCTGTGGCCACGCGGATTTACCATGCACAGGCAATCCGAGATCTAAGCATATGTCCTTCCATCCTCCCATTAAGTGGCTATTTGTCCCCTCTCACATCTGCCATGTGTCTGTCCTGGGGCAAAGTAAAGGGGAGAGCCACTCCATGGAGTGGGAAGTAATCATGAGACGCTCATTTAATTCATGTCTGATATAAAAAATAATTGCTATTGCCCTGACTGGTTTTCTCAATGGTTAGAGCATTGGCCCAAGGACCAAAGGGTGACAGTTTTGGTTCCTGGGTCAAAGGCATGTACCTGGGTTGCAGATTACCTCCACTCTGGTCAGGAAGCATGTGGGAGGCAACCAATTGATATATGTCGTTCACATCAATGTCTGTGTGTGTGTCTCTCTCCCTCTCTCTCTCTCTTCCTCCCTCCATCCCTCCCGATCTCTATCTCTATCTCCCCCACTTTCTTTCTCCCTCCCTTCCATTCTCTCTAAAATCAATGGGAAAAACACATCCTTGAGTGAGGACTAATAATAACTGTAATAATAACAACTGCTTTACACACATAGTACAGAAAACCAAGGATGCTCAAAAACATTGCAATTTTCCCATCAAACAATAACCTGAACCATATTTGAATGTGACCCTGAGTGTCCCTGGGGTTATTTATAATCCCAAAGGTGCTGCATCTGTCAGTGCACTGGAGACGGTACACACAACCAACGGGTGTTACTTTTCCTGTATCCACACACGTTTATTTCTACATAATGTAAGTAACTGTATTCAGATCATGCTTTTGGCTTAATTTCTAAAAAAATACATTCTTAGCTTCTGGCTCCACTCATAAAAGTTCTATCTACTTAAAAACAACAGCTGCCACAGTCCCTGTGGTCCTTTTCTTTACATTCTGCTACATTAAGTAATAAAAATCTTACTAAAACATGCCAAGCATGTTTTCTGTACTGGCCATGAATAATATTTAGAACGTACGTTTGCATAAAAAGCTGGTGCACCAACTTGTCAAAAATATTCATGGAGCCCTGACTGGTTTGGCTCAGTGGATAGAGCATCGGCCTGCAGACTGAAAGGTCCCAGGTTCGATTCCGGTCAAGGGCATGTACCTTGGTTGTAGGCACATCCCCAGTGGGGAGTGTGCAGGAGGCAGCTGATCGATGTTTCTCTCTCATTGATGTTTCTAACTCTCTATCTCTCTCCCTTCCTCTCTGTAAAAAAAATCAATAAAATACATTAAAAAATATATTCATGGTAAGACGTGACTGGAGGTGAATTCAGATTTAGATAGGAGAGGTTTTCTAACTGTAATAGCTGGGAAAAACAACTACAGGCCAAATGAAAAAAAAAAAACACACAAACCCACACACACCAAAGACCTTTTGCTAGCAAGCGAAAATATCTTTTGTATACAAGCAAAAGGAAAACTGCACTTAAAGATAGCAATTCTGAAAAATCAAAAGTTGAACATCAGAGACATATTACTAGGATGTGGGAGAAACATTCCTGGAGAGAAGAAAGGACACCCAATAAATGCCAGGAGTTCTCCTGTCATTCAAATACCTGATTCCCAGTAGCACTAAAGCCTGTAAAATTCAGCCATGTCCCGTCCCCAACCCTGTGACAGGAAATTATAAAGTGAACTAGCTACTTACCACAAAAGGGGTTGGGGTGATATCAGAAAACAGGTACACAGGAATCCCCTGAGTGATAAACGTGGTTGCAGCAAGTCGGGCAAATCTGGAAACACAGCGAGATGGGGGAGGAAAGGAGGGGAGTGGTCAGGATCGCAGGTGACAGTGAAGAAGGAAAGGAATGTCTGGCTACTTCTCTAGATTGACTATAGCAGCCAGATCAAGGAAACCCTTAATCTACTTCCACTGGCATAGAATACTAAAGCGAGAGGAGCCTTGGGCGTCACCTCATTTTATTTGTATACCCCGTTTCACAGAAATGGGATGAAAGCTGAGAAAGGCCAGATAACGTGTCCCATGTCCAACAGACACTTAGCCGCTGAGCCAGGCCTACACCCGCGTCTTTCCTCTCCTGATCTATCTCAGTGGTTCTTGGCCAAGAGAGGTTCTGCCCCCAGGGGGATTCTGAACCATCTGAGGACATTTTTTATTGTCACTGAGGGTAGGAGTAAGGTTCTACTGGGAGTTAGTGGGTATAAGTAAGGGATGCCACTAAACACCCTGCAGGGCAGTCCCCACAACGGAAGTTCTGGCCCGGCATAAAGTCGCATGTCAATCAATAGTGTGGCAAATGAGAAACTAATAGAGAGCTTTCCCAATCCAGTATAAACCATGCAGACCAGCATTTAATTACATGCTATCTGATTGGCTTATGTGTGTGTGTCATACATATTTATGTGACATATATGTATATGACATATACACACCTTAGCTTCATTCAGCCCTTAAAAGACTTAAATGTCACTGACATTTTTCTTAACTTCTACAGCTTCTGGCTTAGAGCAGGACACAGGGCATCAAGTCTTCATTCATGCTTAGAGTAAAATACTCTACCACAATAAATAAGCAATTTACTTCCAGTGAACAACATTATACATTACAGAATCAACCCGATCAGTCATTCTCTTCCCAAACCCTGGGGGCTGGCCGAGGCACAAAGATCTCTGCACTTTTTTAGAAAACATATTTTATTGATTTTTTACAGAGAGGAAGGTAGAGGGAGAGTTAGAAACATGGATGAGAGAGAAACATCGATCAGCTGCCTCCTGCACACCCCCTACTGGGGACATGCCCGCAACCAAGGCACATGCCCTTGACTGGAATTGAACCTGGGATCCTTGAGTCCACAGGCTGACGCTCTATCCACTGAGCCAAACCGGTTAGGACTCTCTGCCCTTTTTTAACAGTGAAAATTCCTAAGATCAAGAGTAATACAGAGTGATTTTGACAGAAAAAGAAGGTCTCTTCATAGGAGTCATAAAAATAGCAAAATTCATCAAAAATAAGTTAAATAAAAATCTGAATTAAATCTAAACTGTATTTCCTAGAATGCATGGCAAGGAAATCACTTTCAATCTCACAAAACATTCAGACTGATTTTAATGGCACCTTCTTAAAGTTGGCAAAGGAGACACTCAACATACAGAGCAAACAAAAGTAGGTTTATTGTTGTATGTGAAACAGAGTTTATTCTTGTGTTATTATTTATTGATTATTGCATTCTTTTCCATAGGAAACACTGTAAACCTACTTTTGCCCTCACCCTGTACAAATGGTTACACACTTACACCCCACACACACACACACACTGAGTGGCCAGATTATTATGACCACCTGACATTTGCAGGCAAATTAGCCGTACACTGCATTGTATGGGATATGGAAGTCGAAGGCTTGTTCGAACACCTTTGCTGTCTGCAGTTACTAAGATAAAACATCTCCAATTCACATGGGAACACAAGGATTGGACAGTAGAGCATTGGGAAAAAAGTCATGTGTCTGATGAATCATGTTTTCAGTTGCATCATGCAGATGGCAGAGTGAGAATTTGGTGGAAACAGCATGAAAGCATGCACCCCACATGCATGAGTGCAACCCTTCAAGCTGGTGGGGGCAGTGTTATGGTTTGAGGCATGTTTTCCTGGCATGATTTGAGCCCTTTAATTCATGTGGAACAACGTCTGAATAGCACAACATACTTAAGTATCATTGCTGATCAAGTTCATCCTATCATGTTGATGGCGTATCCCAACGGAGATGGCTTCTTCCAACAAGACAACGCGCCATGCCACGATGCTCATATTGTGCAGGAGTGGTTTCAAGAACATGAGGGAGACTTTACCTTGCTTAGGTGGCCCCCACAATCACCAGATCTCAATCCAATTGAGCATTTGTGGGATGAAGTTAAAAGAGCCATCAGGCAGCTGGTTCCACAACCATCAAATCTCACAGAACTGGACAGTGCTATTCATCAGGCATGGCATCAGATTCCTCACATCACCTTTCAACATCTCGTGGATTCAATGTCAAGAATTGCCACAGTACTGAAGGCAAAAGGGGCCCAACGAAGTACTGATGGGGGGGTCATAATAATCTGGCCATTCAGTGTGTGTGTGTGTGTGTGTGTGTGTGTATGTATGATTGATATATATATATATATATATATATATATATATATATATATATATCTCCCATGTTCAAAGGCTGTTAAATTGCATTGTTTACCCACATCTTCAGAAAAAAATCACTTCTATTGTCGTGGTAAACAACCTGCTTCCTTATTTATAATGGTCTGGCCCTCTAGCAACTTCAGCGTGAAATTATAGCTAATTTGCCTACAAACGTCAGGTGGTCATAATAATCTGGCCACTCAGTGTATATACATATGAACTAAGTTACAAATGTGTACAATAAATTTAATGTGTTCTCTGCATATGCTTAACAGTTATAGAGTATGTTCCCCACCCAATATTTGAGGTTGAAAGATTAAAGAATGAATAAACATTTCCTTGGGTAAAATTCTGAGACTACCATAGTACCCAACTCGTTAAGAAGATTCCATTGACTGATCATGAGTGCTTTCCCATGTTTAATATTGAGGCTACAGTCTCTAAATGCTTGCACGCTATAGGTGATAGCCCTTAGCTTCATCCCGCTCCATCCCATCCCATCCCATTCCACTCTGAAACCTGAACCATAAACTAAGTAGAATTAATAACATCGGTTACTTCTTGGAAATAATGTGGCTCCAAGGCCAGAGCAAGAAATAACCTGTACTTTCATTGACAATGTTATCATAAAGGATGTGTCAACTAGAAACAGGGTAGTCAGCCTGAAATGAAGAAATCTGAGAAGCCAAACAAGCAGAATTAGCCACATATTCTATACCTGCTCTAGCTGAGGGATCTGACCTGCCCCTGGGGTCAGTAAAGCAAGCGTATGATCTAATTCTAACAGCAAGTTCATGAACTGAAAAGTGACATACTGCTATTCTGGTTGGTACAACATCACTCTCTTGAAAATGTAATCCATGTGCATCTGTCCCTGAGAGCTACAACTTCTCTCTTGCTTTGTTGGGGGAAAAAAATCACTTTTTTGAGCCTGCAATGGAAGATCAAAAACCTTAGGACATCCTGAGTTCAATCTGGGGACTGATGTCATCTAGTCCTTGGCCCTGACCATGTTCCCTTCCTCACAGCCACACATCTGTTCCCATTAGGCTACAAGATCCTGAAAGGCAAAGATTAGGACTCTGACCTCAAACAGCACTGTAGAGTTCATGAGAATTTCAATAATATTAAATATTTGTGTGTTCTTCCAGCCCAAGAAACTACTAATCCTTACACTGTGAAGTGACTAAAAAATTCTTAATAGAGGAAGTATTTAAGTTAAAAAAAAAAAAAAGGTCACATTGCATGATTAAGAACAGGGACTGGCAATTACAGCTCATTTTGTAAATAGGGTTTTACTGGAACACTGGCATGCCCATTCCGTTATGTGCTGTCCATGGCTGTTTTTGTGTTACATGGCAGAATTGGTAGATGTGAAAGAGAGTGTACGACCCACAAGGTATAAGATGTTTCCTATTTGCCCTTTAGAGAAAAAGTTTGCTAACTCCTGGTGCCAGCCTCCTTACGCTTAAATTGCGGCTTCTTCTTTCACTTTATGATCTTAGAGCAAAGAGATAAAAGTACATGCCTTAAAGGTTGTTGTGAGGATTAAATGAGTAATACCTAAGTGCCTAGCTCACATTCAGCACTCGAATGACTGCTGTCCTGTCATCACTACTACCATCACCATCACCACCATCACACTCATCATCGTAATCACCACCACCGTTATCACCACCATCATCACATCATCATCGTCATCTTCCTATAGCTACATAACAGAGACTCCCATTGGTCTGGGAATGTTATAAGAATAAAGGTTGAAATGGGCATGCAAGAACAGAAGATCATGAAGCTTAGGAGTAATAGAAGAAAAAATTACATAATAATAAGAAAGTGAGAAGGAGAAATAAGGCTGCCACTTTAAAAAATTCATTTGTTTAGACTGGTATTAAATTCTAAATTGCCGAAATAATTTCATTTTCTTAACCCAAACGTAAAACCAGAATTCTTAAAAGTTGCAAACAGCCCTAAACGGTTTGGCTCAGTGGATAGAGCACTGGCCTGTGGACTGAAGGGTCCCAGGTTCAATTCCGGTCAAGGGCATGTACCTTGGTTGCGGGCATGTCTCCAGTAGGGGGTGTGCAGGAGGCAGCTGATCGATGTTTCTCTCTCATCGATGTTTCTAACTCTCTGTCCCTCTCCCTTCCTCTCTCTAAAAAAATCAATAAAATATATTTAAAAAAAGTTGCAAACAGAATTTAGCCATCATTTTTGTAGTTAAGCAATACAGTTTACAAATGTTTTTTAAAGGCAAGCTACTGAAATGATGATTAAAAATAAAACCACAGAATCACTACAAAGAAATACTTTCACAAATATCTTTTTTGTTTGTTTTTGTTTTTTGTTTGTAAAATGTTGGGTAGTACAGTCAACCCTGTGATATTCTCCAATAAGGGCGGCTCTCTCCAACCCTTTATTTTAGGAGGATTGTATCAGCTGAGTCTTGCTTCATCAGACTCAGCCTTCTTAGTCCTCCAGCATAAACAGCTTTAAATACCTTTTGCTGCTGCTTCCACTTGCTGGGTGAGCTCGAGCATCAAAGCTGATCACGACACCTCTTTGCTTAAGGTCACTGAATTGTTTTTCCAGGTATCTGCAAAATCCCTAAAAAAATACCCCATGGATTAAAAGAGTATATATGTTTTAACATATCATATGTGTATGATAAACTGGTCCATTTTTCTCTATTTCCACAAGAGAGCATTGTAGCAGAGGGGAGAAATCCCTCAGTAATTAAACAAACTGAACGAGGGGAAAACAAAGGCCTTATTTATTGTTGATCTGTATGTATCAGATACTATGCTGACACTTAATATCTAATATCACTAACCCTAGATCAACTCTGTCAAGAAGTCCCATTTTTCAGATGGGAAAACTAAGGCTCAGAGATGCTCAGTGACTTGCCCAGGTACAAGAGTAGCAGAGCCTGGATTTGCTCCCCAGGCCTGGTTAGAGATGTTCAGTGCAGGGTTAAAGGCACACAGTGTCTGTGCGTTTGGACTCCACCCTGCCACCTGCAAGCAAATGACAAGTTCCTTAATCTCTTGGTGCCTCCGTTTCCTTTTCTGTGAAACAAGAATAAGAATAGTACCTATCTCAACAGGCTTGCTGAGAATCTAACACTAGGAAAGCACTATGTGTAGCTGTTAGAGCCTACATTCCTTCTTTTACGTTAGTTCTAAGTGTCTGAGGACAGTTTCTGATATTTTTGCCTTCTCTGTACCAGCAGCAGGTCAAAGGAACACAATACATATGATAAGATTTTGACAAATGACTAATCTAAAGGAGTTTGTTTATGCTATTGTTTTTAATTAGGCAGAGGTCTTAAGGAGGCCCTATCAGTCCAAATACATGACACAGCCAATTATACAGATAAAAAGTATGCAGGTACGTGGGCTAGTACACTTGCCTAGAAATCATAAAACACACAATTCCTGTATCCCAGTGGGCGCAATAACATCACTTCAATCTGAGATACAAAGATTGCAAAACAGTGACCTTTGAATTCAACAGGTTTGGAATATTGGATAAATCAGGTTTTATCAGAGAACAAAGGTTGACCGGGTAATAACGATGGTTCATATCACTTATTTCACTTTGGCCGAAGGAAGTCATTTTGAGTAAGGAGGATATTCCCAGCTTTGTTGCCAGAGCATCGCCCATCTAGAATGCCTTTAGTTTTTCCTGGACAAAAACATTGCATTGGGCATATATCCTGAGGTTGAGTGATACAAAGGAAGAAGGACACATGTGTGTTGGTTTTGTGGGTTCCCCATTCTGAAGTTTACAACAGGGACAGCACCCTCTCCCCATCCCTGGTCAACTCCTATGTTGTGATCTCAAAGTTCCAAGGGGCAAAAAGCTTTGGCCCCAGATCCTCACATCTCCAGATTGCTCAGAGACTCTGGAGCCTGCTGAGGACCCGAGAGCATGGCTAAGAAAAGCCTCGGTGGGGGATGAAGGAGGTTTCAGAATTGAAATGCTACCCTAGGACACAAGAAACAAACCTTGGCTTCAAAAGGTCCAACTGTGACCAACATGAAAAAGCTACAGAAGGACAGATTTTTGACTCAAATAATGAAACCATCCTTTAATGACAACCATTCTCCAAAGACAGAAGAGGAAATTACAACCTCGGTGAATGAGGCAGCAATACAAGCATTTCCCTCCGGTCTCTGTCCTGTTTCCCTTTGGGGTGTTCCTGACTCACAGATATATGCCTCTGAAATCCAACCAGATAATCTGAGGGCACCATGAGGAGCGTCCACACCAGAGACCAGCAGGCAGGGTGTGGCGGCCACAGGGAAAACCAGCACAGTCCGCCAGGTCACCCGCCAAGGCTGGGAGTGGAAGCCTGCGGTGTCTGTCCTGGGAATCCTTGTCCTCTAATTTGGAAACTGTTCCTAATGTTGTCTCAACTCCTAACATCCTTGTCTCCTGTTGTAAGTGTTCCAGTGCAGGCTGGGTGACCACATGGAGTGGTGGGAACTGGGGGGATAGTATCCCACTGGGTAGCTGATTATAAGAGATGACCTTTAAGAGCTATGCTTGCATCTTAGTGTTGTGGGTTTCTTAGCTATCACAGCGTCTAGTCCCAGGAAAGACCAATTCCTCTAGGGAAGAGGAGGGATGAGATAGGGCCTAAGACTTTCCTGGGACTAGACTGCATAATTCCTAGAAACTAGACGGAGATGAATGCAGGAGAAAAGACTCTATGTTCAAGGAGAAGCTCACAGAATCCCCTACCATTCAGCCTAATTGGAGGTGTGACCAATTGAATTCTCCAAAGACACCGACACCATCCCACATGCTTCTCTCATGTGACACTGATGTTCCTCCAAGAAGATGTGGGTGCCTATGGACCCTCTCCTTCCATATGAGCAGCCTTATAAGACTCCCTTTGAACAAATACAACGTGGTGGAAGTGATATGGGGCAACTTTCATGGGAGGTTATAAGAGTCAGTACAGCCTCCCCCTGGCACACACTGTCTGGATGCTATCCCAAGCCCCATGCTGTGAGGAAGCCCAGGTCCCAGGTAGTGGTCCAGCCCCAGCTAAGATCTCAGCCAAGAGCCAGCAATCACTGCAGACCTGTGAAGGAGGGAGCTCCCAGGTGATCCCAGGCTCCTAGCTGGCCCAGGTGATGCCTGGGTAGCAGAGACTGGCTGTCCCCACTGAGCTCCACTCACACTGCAGATCTGTGAGCAAAATAAACTGTTTAAAATCACTGTTTGGGCGATTTGTTCTACAACCCTATTAACTTGTCTTCTTAGGGTTTTGCTACAATGTGCCCAACTGCCTTTTATGCTGGGGGGTACATGTAAGACACACGTAGTCACTGTGGTCAATTTTTCCAGCCTTTTCTGCCCCAGAATTAAAGTGACCTTCATTCTCAGTGACCTTCAAGTCTAAGTAAGGAAACAGGAGAATCAATTCTCCTTCATTTCCCTCATAAATAGCTCTTCTATTTTGTCAGAGGCTTCATCTCTATTCCTGAAAGTTGGATCTAGACTCTGGCAGCAAAATTCACAAATGAAGGCAAGGGAACTCAGCAATAATTTCCACACACACTGTGCATTCTGCCTAACTAGAACTGGCTCCCGGTGATTCTGGCAGTTCCAAAAGCTTCCCAATGCTTGCACCTGTACAACCACCACAAAAATTAGGAGGCCTTTTATAAAAGTCAGTCGGCTTCGTTGATGCATTTGCACTGGAATAAAAGATCCATGAGTCTGTTTTAATCATTATTATATTCCCAATGTCTGGCACACAGTAGGCACTCATAAATCTCTGCTAAATAAATGAGTGAATAAATAGCTGCATGAGTTTTGAAACAAGCACTGTTTCAACCAACCAACCAACAAGACTCGCTTTATGGAGTAAAAGTGTGAGTCCTTGTGCCTAGGCAAACCCACAAGGACCTGTTTGTAATTAAAACAAGTTACACTTGTTTCACAAAGGGAGGCTGGGGTTAAGTTACTCAAATAAGGCGGCTGTTAGACTGAGGTGGCTCTAATGCCTTAGTAGCCTAAGGAAGCAAACCAAAAGGTGAGCTTGTAAATGACTCAAGTTAAGAAATCAAAACCTGAGTTAGAGAAGGAATGGGATTTCCTTCCCTGTCTAGCTGGATTACAAAGTTAAGTTTATGATTATGAAATAAAAACTAAACAGCTGTCTGTCAAAACAAACAAACAAACAAACAAACAAGAAAGAAATCAAAACCTAAGGACAATCAACCACAAGTAGCCGCCAAGGCTTCCCCAAATATGGTAATCACTTGAGCTATAGCCAATCTGTTAATTTCCTTGTTCTGCTTCTGCCTCTTCTCAATAAGTCTGTCTCCTAGCTCCTGTCAGTGGAGGCTTCTAACCATTTCCAGTAGTTTGGTACTCCCCAATCTGAACATATTTTTGTTCAGGTAGACTTAAAAATTATTATTATGCTTCAGTTTACCTTTTAACACTGGGGGTATGGTAAGAATAAGTAAAACATAAAAATGTGGTACCTGTGTAGTCTGGATGATGGTCAAGTCATTCATACGAGCGAATCCTGCCCCCATAGCGGCTCGGAGGCCAGCTGTCCCGAACTCCATGCGAGCCCCGAAACATTTCTGAAGTTCTTCTTTATTGTCTTCTGCAATTAGTTGTTTCACTGACTCCAAAGTTAAAGGATTCTGCAAAACACAAATGTATACACTGATATGGCCAGGGGAATCACACGAAAAGTCTGAAATATAAAAAAGAAAACCCCAACAATTCTATCCTGTGGGAGGAATATATGTATGTATAATATATATATGTATATATGTATGTATATATATGTATATATCTAATATGCAAAGTGTCCCCTCGGGAGTTTGACTAACCAGGAGTTCAAATGTTCGCTCTGATGTGCGCTGACCTCCAGGGGGCAGCGCGGAATGAAGGAAGGCCCCATCCAGCAGCCGCTAGGGACCCTACTTGGGCTTCTAGTATATCATATATAGGCTTTTTAATATTTTAATGCTTTGGAAATATAAAGCCAGTTTTTTTGAATTAAGAGTGATATTGTGATTAACAAGAAATATATAGTTAGTTTTAGAATAGAAATATATAGTATTTAGTCTTTCCCTTTATAGTATAAGTATTATTTTCTTTCCTACCACAGCAAGCAATTTGGAAAAAATGGAATGAACTTATAGGTTTTGGGGTCAAACACCCAGTATGGAATCTTAGTTACACCACCACTCACCAAGTCTATTCACTTGGGCAAACAGTCTAGAATGTTCCTTACAAAATGATTTTGAGGTGGTTTACATCAAATTCATTAAATTAATATAAAACATCTTTCTGTGCTTGACACTGAGTTGTAATCAAATGTTCATTTTCTTCCCTAATGTCTTCAAATTTTTCCAGAGAGTGAAAGATTATACAATTTAAATCAAAACCTTATTTTTGTAGTGTTATAACTTGCACAATGATTTCACATACCTGGTCAAATTTGAATCTTATAATGAATTCAAGAAGCAGACAAATAGCAAAACCCCCTTTTTACAGATGGAGACACCTCAGAGATTAATAGACTTGCTTAAACTGCATGATAAGCATGAATTTTGTGCTTTTTCTAATATACCCACTGCTTCAAATAGATATTCACACGAATCAGTTCGGTTCATCTTACTCTGCCCTGTTCTCTTTGTACAATAGTTGCAGAAAATGTTAAGTGGCAATCACATTAATTCCATATCAGACATTTTAAATTAAGAATTCACAAGAACAATAAAGTATTTTATTCCTATTTTACAGTCATCATCTCACCCGATGAACACGCAGGCAAGACGTGTCCACATAATTAAACTTTGAAATGCTATCGCAATAAACCCTTGGCCTTTTGGAATTAAGCCCACATTTCCAGATTATTCCAGATTCACAAGGAATCCAATAAAAGCCCTCCTTTTGGGCTAAAAGCAAGAACCACTGCTCGCAAAGCACAATCTGACCAATCAGATCAGCAGGTGCCTCGATGAAGGCCTCAGGTGTGGAACATAAAAGAGGTTCAATCAAGATTTGCCAAGCCAATGAGAAAACAGGAATTCAAGGCCACACCCAATATCTGGTGATTCTCAGTACCAAAGTGGAAAATCTAATCGGCCCTGCGTATCCATCAAAGTTCAACAGCCTGAGAGAAACCAAATGTGGCTCAGAAATAAGAATGAAAGTCGAGAGGGCAGCAGAGCTGAGAATTAGCCATGGGAGTGACCAAAGCTGACAGCAGCTAGAAGAACAGGGCGAAGGCCGAGTGGAAATGCAGGGTGACCTGCCGTCCTTGGGAGCTCAGACCAGAGGGCTGAGATGCTTTTAGCTAGCAGGAAGTTCCCTCTTGCAGCCAAAGAAGAAACTGGAAGAGGAAAGAAGTGGCAGAAATTAAAAAGTGAAAAGGACATCCCCTCCCTTCTACCCAAGGAGGTACCCTCTCTACCAGGGGTGGGCAACCTTTTCCCTGCCAAGGCCATTGGGTATTTATCACATCATCTACGGGTCATACAAAATTATCAACTTACAAATTAGCCTGCTCAGTGCGGTTGGACATTTAATTACCTCACCCCTCATGCCTAGACAGGGCCAGACCAAATGCCTTCTCAGGCAGTACATGGCCCAGGGGTCAGACGTTCCCCAACCTTGCTCTATACAGTGACAACATTTCGTGGAAATTAGTTGTTTATTTCTTCCAAGGGGAAGTTTTGTGGAACGATGCATTACCAGCTGAGAGATTTCTACAAACTGCAAGTTATCAGAAATGGAAACCTTTTCCTGCCCTAAGGAATTGCAAGCCTGTCTTTCCAGGAAAAGGAAAACCACCCAGTTGCCAACAGCATCCAGAAATAGGATGTGCCTTTCACGTGGAGGGGGAGGGGGGTGGGGGGGGAGCAGGGGTAGAGGGAGAGGGAGGCCTGGTCCTGCAGGCGAGACGTGCAATCTTCTCCATTTACTCAGCAGCTACTTTAGGTGTCTCCCCGCTTTTCCAAAGTTTGTGTTACAAAAGCCCTGTTCGTGCCTGTTTTTGCTAATTTTAAAAAAAGAAAAAAAGAAATCCAAAGAGGATTTCCACCTTTATGGAAAAAGGTGAGAAGTAGCATCTCAGCCTCAGGCCACCAGGGCCCAGCACCTGTGCTTCATCTCCGTTTATTCTGCACATCCCTCAGCGAGATGTGTCTTAAGGGGAAGAGCTTAAGGGGAAACGCCAAAGAGCTCACAGGGTGTGTTAAGTAGGCTTAGCATAAAACTGAACAGAATTGAGCGTTTTGACCCTGATGAAGGAAAGGAAGACACTGCGTGTGCTGACCTCGGCTGCATGCACTCATACTATCTGCAGGCAGAGAGAATCCTGAAGGCTGCCGCAGTTACCATCAGTTCTGCTACCAGCAGAGTGGTCCTTCCCTCAGTGGATAAAACGGAAAGCGGCTGCCTGACGGGACTGACAAGTGTACAAAGTGTGGTGTACATTTACAATGTCATTCCTGCTTTTACTAGATATACGGTTATTTTAAGCTGTTTGTGTTATTTTGTATCACTCGGTACGTTATTTTTGGGGTCTGAGAAGGCTGAAAATACTTTCCACGTAAATGAATGGTGGTCGCTTCTTTGCTTTCCGGCCTTTGAGCTTACCAAGTATTTCCCAGGAAACCCCTTTCCTACTTTCAGAGAGCAGGGGAAACCTGTATGCACTCTGCTTCTGCACTGCCAGGCCCTGCTATGTGACGTGATGGAGTCCAGTGCAAAATGAAACACGGGATCTCCAC